>VZRX01018457.1:105931-171702 GCA_013398075.1 Notiomystis cincta | reverse complement strand
GCTGCCATGCTCTGAGGGGATCCTGTGAGGGGCCACCATTGCTGTGAGGAGCTGCCATGCTCTGAGGGGATCCTGTGAGGGGCTCCTGTGAGGGGCTGCCATGCCGTGAGGGGGCTGCCATGCTGTGAGGGGCTGCTGTGAGGGGCCGCCATTCTGTGAGGGGCTGCTATGCCATGAGTGATCCTGTGAGGGGCTGCCATGCCATGAGGGGGCTGCCATTGCTGTGAGGGGCCACTGTGCCATGAGGGGGCTGCTGTGCTGTGAGAGGATCCTGTGAGGGGCTGCCATGCTGTGAGGGGCTGCTGTGAGGGGCCGCCATTCTGTGAGGGGCTGCTATGCCATGAGTGATCCTGTGAGGGGCTGCCATGCCATGAGGTGATCCTGTGAGGGGTTGCCATGCTGTGAGGGGCTGCTATTCTGAGGTGACCCATGAGCGGATGCCATGCTGTTAAGGGGCTGCTGTGCCATGAGGTGATCCTGTTGGGGGCTGCCATGCCATGATGGGCTGCCATACCATGAGGGGATGCTGTGAGGTACTGCTGTGCCGTGGGGGTGTGCTAGACTGTGATGCAATGTGGCAAAACTTCCCATCTTGCACAAGCCGATGAGAGCTGCTCTTTGGCCATTTTGGTACTGAAGGTGTTTGTTTGTTTGTTGAAATAGGTGTCACACAACCTCCAGGGGCTCGGGCAAATTGCAAATGCCCCCTCATGCTGGGAGACACCAGAGGGCTGAGCAATAGCCCCAGTTTATTTCAGGGCCTCCACACAGAGGTGTGGTAGCTGCAGTGCCATTGGGCAATGCCATGTTCCTTCCATGACGCAGGCATCATGACAGGGCTAACCTGTGGAAGTGCTGGGATGGGGAGCAGGAGGCAAAGATGAGGGGCAGCCATGCTGCACTCCCAGCACACATTCCAAGTACTAAAGGATACACAATGGACACGGTGGAATCCCACACCATGAGGATGAAACTACTGCACCTCTGTCGTTCTGTGGATAGTTCCTGTATACACCTAAATAGAGGTAAGTTGAATTTGCAGGCAGCCCAGGTGTATGTAAGCAGGGGAGCAGTGGATACCTGCAGTGAGAGGTGCTGGCAGGTGTTGCTCAGAGCAGAATTCAGTTCCTGTAACCTAAACACTACATGTGCACCCAGCTGGGGTTCAGCCACTGCTGGTCTGGGGAGGGAAGCACAGGGAGTACTAAACCCCTTAAGTGCTCTGCATGTGAGTGTCTACATCCCACTCAGCTCCCATTGGGGTGGCTGGGACCTTGACATCATCAGCTTGTGTGGTTACATGAGCAGGTGATGGCCATGTGGCTCCCCTGGGCTGGTGCCCTGCTCCAGCCCCTCCAGTGTCCAGTACCAATGGGAGGAATTACCAAGATGCTGGCAAAGGAGGCACACACAGGGGCCTTGTCCTCCCCTGGCACTGCCTCCTGCACCTCTGCCCAAACTCTCCATCCTCTGCAGGGCTCTCTCATGTTTTTTGGCAGTGTTTTTTTCTGCAAGCTTCCAAAAAAAAAGGCCAGGCAAACCAAGCTCTCTCCCTTTGCCCCCCGCCAGTGTCTGTGGAGCTCTCAAATGAAGAATAAAGCCATTTGTTTCTAATTATATTTGGCAACCACTCAGAGAATTTAGGACTAAAGCACGCAATTTTTTTTGCTCCTGATTAAAGTACTTGACCTCATAAGCAAAAAGCAAAGATTTCAACACACCCCCACAAGTAGGCTAGGAACAAACTGCAGAGAAAAGACCAAAAAAGAAAACTCCCTTTGCTCTAGATACACAGAATAATTCATTATGAAACAAAAGGCAGAATGCTTAGTGCATCGCCCGAGCTCGCCTAGGGCTCAGCTAACCGCCCAATTACTGCTTTCAGAGTTCTTACTCTGAGGAAAGGCACACGCAGTGAAGGCCCACATGCCCCACTGAGCCCATGGCATGCACATGGCCAAGTCCCATTTGCTGCCTGCAGGAAGAAAGTGCCTTTCACGGGACCTTGCCAGCTTGCCTGGCCCCCATGCCCAGCTGGCAAGATGCTGGGATAGGGAAGAGTGACAGCGAGCACGTGAGTTGAGTTGTCATCATCATCTTTTTTCCCTCCATACTCCCAGGCTGAAATAGTTTTTACCCATCAGGTGCATCGTGCTTGGTGCCTAATTTCAAGCAGTGGCTACCCTGGGGTGGCTGGGGGCAGCAGACCCTTTTTCCTACCTTCCACACAGCAGCATCCAGTTCCCATGTTTGCTATTTTCCCCATCTTTCATACAGCACAAGGATGTGTCGCAACTGCAGAAGAGTCAGTTGGCTCCCAACCAAGAGAAATAGCAATGATCTTGATCATCCTTTAAAATAGCAGAGAAACCAGCTCAGACAGAAATTAACTACCCTGTGAGATTCCGTGGTCCATAAAATACTTCCCCCAGCTCCATGGTTTTAAAATAACATGAAAGAAATGCTTTCCATAAAAAGTAGTTAACTAGCATACAGATTTTTTTTAGTCGTAATTCTAGGAGTCATACCCAAACAAAATAGCTATACAAGCATTAAATTATACATTAAAGAAGGCTGATAAAGACAGTGAATTACAGGGCTACCATATAAGATTTCAGATATACAGATAACAGCATTATTAACATTTCTATTAAAGGTGACCTACAAAAAAGGGACTAGAATAATCTGTGATACTTCTGATTTCTCATGATGCAGGAGAAATGGCTCCAGTCCAACTGCCACCTTGTCTCTGCTATCATTCCTGCTTTCCCTGCTATCATCCCTGCTTCCCCTTCCCATTCTCTCCTCCAAAAATTAATGGAGAACAGAGGGTTGCTTTCTGCTGGGACAGCAAATAGCTAGGCTAATGTTTCACTTGCAAAACTTCCTTGGAGGACATAAAATGGATGTTTTTCTCAGTGCTTATCCAAAACAGTGAGATGATGAATTTTTAGTGGAAAGATATTTTTTTCTCTGTGTTTGACAGGTACCAGGGTTTGACCATGGCAAGCAAAGGCAGCAGTGGGTACAGGTGGCTGCAGTGGGCCTGGGGGGTGTCTCCTCATGGAGGGCTTATTCTCCATCACCCTCCAGTTGTTCTTACCCAGTGCCTGTGAGGTTGGTCCTGTGTTTCCACTCTCCCTGGGGTGGGGGTACTGCCTGCCTTGCCCCTCTAGCCACCTGCAAGTTTGCATAATGCATGTGGGCAATATAAAAGATATACTTAGAAAGATATATAATGAAATGTTAAATATGTGTTTAGATTGGTAGATATAAATATAAAAGTATAAATAAAATATTAAAACAAGTTCTAGATTTGTATAAATAATTTTTCTCTGTAAATTTAAATACTTATATTTATATAGATAACTATATACACTTTCATTGTATAAATATGTAATGTAAATATATAATTACCTCTGAGCCAGCTGCTCCTCTGTCCCTGGTGGCTGGGATTGTTTATCAGGTTATTTGGTTGCTCTCAGTTTCAAAATTTATGTGTAAGTAACTGAGGAACAAATTGCCATACACAGGCACAAAAGAAACACCCCAGCCCTGTACAAGCAGCACATCTGCAGGTGATCAGGCTTGCTTTTTCCTGCCACCACTGGGCTCGGCTCTTGGGGGCTCTGTTGGGATCCCCCCCAGCCACCCTTGCCATGTGAGCTATTTTGGCTGGATGGGAGCTGAATTGCTGGTGGAGAAAAGTGGTTGTTGAGGACTAGAAAATACTGATTTATATAAAATACCGATATGCAGAGAGGGGGAGAGAGAGACCATGTGTGCATGCCCTGAAGTACTGAGAACTCAGCATTTGCCATGACAGCAGTGGGGTTAAGTGGCCCACTGGCAGAGTGGCCCTGTTTCACCAGAGTGGCTTTCCATGAAGGGCTGGTAATGGTTTCTTGTGCCAATACTATCCAGGAAATTAAGAATTTTTCTGATCTTTTGGTACAGTTTTGGCAGGCTTGACAGAAAGCAGGTGAGGAGGATTGGGTAGAGGTTGTTTACTGTTTTATGGCAGCTGTTGACAGAGCCCACCCAGTTCCTGCTCTTGCCATGGCCTAGGACTGAACACCAGCACTTTCAAGTAGCACACTGTCACAGTTTGAGAGACAGGTGTCTGCCAAGAAAGGCAGGAGCCTCCCTTGGGATGGAAAATGTAAACCCCTCCCCTGGGGCTCTGGACTTCTGCTGCCATCACCACTCTTCAATGCTGCCCCTCTCTCTCTGATGGAGTGGGGTTTGGATATGATATTAATTTTCATTATTTTTTCCAAACCCTACTTTTTTAAAAAAGAGGTCTGCCTGTGTTAATTAGACCTCCTGAAAGCAAGCTGCATTTGCTGAAACATTGCAACACAGTACATGCCATGATGGCTGCACTGCTTCTGTCCAGGCTGGCTGCTCTGCAGGGCTGTGGTTATCACCATGTGCCAGATCATCCAGAGCTGGACAGGACAGCCCTGTGCAGGTCCCTGCTGCAGAGTGTGGACACTGCCTCACTTGACCACCATAGAAGGTGCAGCCAGCAAATTAGCACCAATAGCCCTCAGCCCTGTGAGAATTGCTCCATCAACACAGCCATCCTCACCAGGTGAGCAGCTTTGGCATCAGTATAAATGAGACAGAGGGTCATAAGAAATGGAAAAGTTGTGCTTGTGCCATTTTGTTTTATTTTCCTTATCTAATTCAGAAAGGAGGAAGAAAAGAAAGAGGGAACATGTCACTTCCTGGATTTGCCCAGCTGAGAAGCAATGGGCAGATGCAGAAATTAGGTGTCACATTTTACAAGCCCTGCAGTCTGGGCTCCCACTGTGTGTGCCTTAAGAGGTGGCTGGAAGTGTTGAAACTTATGCATACATGTGTGCACACAATAGACAGCATAAATAACATTTCAGCCTCAAGTTAATGGTATGACTATTTTCTGAAAGGAGTATGAGTGCAATCTGCTCCTCCACCCCTCCTGAATTACAGCCCTGAATTTCATTCTCAAACACCCTCTTTTAGATCATACTGACCTGTAACATTTTGATCTGGCTCCTGAACCTGTTCAAAAAGGTTTGCAACCTCCGGGAAGTTGCCCTGAGAGTGACCGTGCTGCACACCTCAGCACCTCAGAGGAGTTCAGGTGTGATTTCTGTCTACAAGCTAAGATATTCCATGCTCAGGTATCATCTCTGCCCATCTCTTCCAGTTATAACCAACTCTTCTGTCAGGTGTCCTGCAACACATCACGCAGCAGAGCTCCTGTGATCCATCCTGGGCAAAATGCTTGTGCTGCCTACAAAGATGATCATGTAAAACTCTGCTTCACAGTGACCTGGCTTCTTCTGGCTTTTACCATCCAGCTTAACGTGGTGTTTTACCCCCTTGTGTTAAAGGTAGTTTGGCAGTGAAGGGACTACTTCATGGAGAATGCAGGGATATTATTCACATCCAGTATTTAGTATGGAGGCAATTCATTGCAAGTGTCTCTCAGCTGATCCAGGCACTTCTCTTCTGCTGGACTTTTTCCAGAGAAAAAGACCTGCTAATTCTTCCAATGATTTCTAATTTCAGGCAGCTTGGAGGCTGCACCCTCAGTGCAGTTTGGCTTGTGCTCATCTCTGCAGGAGCATAGGAAGACCACCTGTCCCCAGCCACAGTGAGAAACCTGATCAGAGACATTTAATTGATTTCCTCGAAAGCTGGGAAGGGATGGAAAAAACTCACCAAGGTTACAGTGAACACTGCTGAATGCGAGCTGGCCAACCTTCCAAGGAAAACTTGGATTTATCCAATTGCTGTGCTCCTGGAGCTGCGAAAAACCAGATTTCACTGTAGTACCCCACTCGCTGGGGTACTGGATTTCACACGTTTTCCACTGGCTGTCCCTGGTCTGGGTGCTGCTGCCGTGCACAGCCCCTCCAAGCTGTGCTGCAGGCAGGACCCACCTCTCACAGCCAAAACCCCTCCAGCTGGTCCGGAGTTAGGTAGGCCTGGCTTCCTCTTTGCTCTGTGCATGTGTGAACAGGCCTTGCCTGGACCTGTGGCCGTGGGGGCGGTGTAAATGAAGGCATAAACAGGGCCATTCTCATTAGGGATGTGCCGAGTGAGGTGTGCTGCAGCTTATGCAATCCTGCTTTCTATGGCTGAGAGGAATTAACAGAATTCTCATAAATCTTCATTGTTTCACTTTCATTGAGGGTTTTTATTATCCCTTTTTAAATTTTGTTTGCTTTTTTTTTCCTCCCTCCATTAATCATTCTCTTGTTCTGAAGTTCCTCTCTCCAGCACGGGAGAATTAAAAAGCTCTGCTTGGCAGAGCCAGTGAACCACACCAACTTCATACTGACAAGGATGAGATTGACTTTCAAGAAACGTGTGGGCAAAGAGGGGATCCACCCACTTGATCAAATGTGTAGCCTTCCAAGAAAGCTCTTTGTTAGCAGTGCAGCTACCTGGAGTAACCTGGTCCTAACCTCTCTCTCACTGGCTTGGGGGATACTATCGTGAGCTTCATGACATTTGGCCATCCATGTTCTCCTCCAGCTGCTGCAGTCTTGCACTCAACCATGCTTTTGTATGTATGATCTATCCTCCAGCTACCTTGATCACTTCTAAAAGGTCCAGTACCTTGAAACATTTTCTTAGGAAACCATTGTCCTTAGTTACTACACCAGGAAAAGTAGAGGTGGGGCGGGAGGCAGAGGGGATCAGAGGAGCCCACTGTGACACTGGGGGCCATCTAAGGGGGATAAGAAGAGTGGGACAGGCCCTGAAGTAACCCACAAAGGAAATGGACCTGGAGGGATGCTGGAGCAAAACCAGGGGGTAAAGTTACAACTGAAGCACAGAGGGTTTTGCTTTAAAATGGCAACTTGCAGGATTGTGTCTAAAATCCCTTTATTAATGGGGCTCAACTTCCACTACAAAATAGTCTTGGAGGAGAGAAGCCTCCAAAGTGTGACCTACTGGACTGAACAGCCAAAATGTCAATACAAATAATATTCCATTACTTTTTTTTAAAGGCAGCTGCCTCAGTATTAGGATCTGGAGTTGGCAAAGATCAACTTTCTTACCAAACAGTTTTATTTATGAACCTGCTTTATTAGCACATGTGTGCTAGCCTATAGTCCTGGTCAAATTCTCAGCTCGTGAAAACCATTGAGTAAGGAGCATGAATCTGGAGTCCTGCAGAAACCCATTATCCCTTATGCTAAAGGGGCACCCCCTAGGGTGGGGGCAAGGCTGTGAGGGGGCTCATGGACCACAGCCAGCCCTGGGGCAAGGATCCTGGCCCCACTCTGCCCACAACCCCAGGTGAGTGTCAGCCCCCTCCTGCTATAGACACCCCCTTTGGGTACGTGTGCCATAGGGATGTGAGGACTGGAACAGTGCAGGGAGCTCATCCTGGGACACATAAGAGGAGATGCTCAACACTGAACTCATGAAAGCTTTGCCTCCAGCACCCTTCAAAAAGCAAACAAAAAATCAGCAGGTTTGGGCTACAAGCAGCAGTGACCCTGCCACCTCTGACCACACAGCAGTGGCCTTCACAGGTCCATTGCCTCAGAATTATCTACCCTGATCATCTTTTTTAATAGCAGTTAGGTGGTTAATTACCCAAAGGTTGCAGGCTGAAGTCTTATTTTTTTATACATGACTTAGTAATTAAATTACCCTTGTTGCTATTACATAATGTAAGTAACAGCTACTTGATTTTAAAAGAATAGTCAAATTTGGCAGACAGTTCAGAGTAATTTCATTTTATATTGGAGCCTAATGCTAAGAGATTGCACAGAAAGCAGAAGGCAGCTGCCTGGAATAGTCTGAAATAGGCATGTGGTAACCAACAACTATTATTATTGTATTACTGCTTATAATTCCCAAATAGAGAATTAAATTTCTGTAATAGATACAGCTTTTAACAAAACCAAAAATAAAAGTATTTGCTTTTTCTGTCAAGGAAAACTCTTTTAGGAAATGATACCATTGAATGTACATTTCCCAAGGGAGCTGGGAAGGAAAAACCCCCAGCCTTGCAAGATTCTCTCCTACAGGGCTTCTGCTTTCCACAGATTCCACTGCAGGATTGTCTCAGATTTCTTCTGGAGGGCTGGCAGAAAGATAGATTTATTATTTAGAGATAAAAATAAGCTAATTAGATTTCTGAGCTATAATCCACATTCTCCATAACTGCATTTATGTTGGAATTTAGCATTCACTTGACCAAAAATTACATTCCCTCTTGCCCACAAGCCAGCGAGCCTGGGTGCTCCATTTGTGCCTCCTAACGTGTCTGACCAGGAGCAGTATGGCAAATTACAGGGCTAGTGAACAGGAACACAGGATCACATTTCAGGCTCTGGGAGCTTTATGTTGGCTAGTACATTTTTTACCTTAATTTTAACAGGCTTTTACTTCTGCATGTCAGTTTATATGGGAAGGCTGGCTCAGGCATGGGGACCTGGGCACTAACCTGGTCTCCCAGCCAGACCTAAAAGTAACTCAAACAATCAATGCATCTTTAATTTGAAATGCTTAATGACTAATCTCTTGTTTTCTTTAATTAATGATCTACAGTTAATCATTACGAATGGTAAATCGTCTATTCCAGCATTGGTAGGAAGAGTTCCTATGGGAAAATGTTCTCCTATAGCTTTAATTTAAATATGCATTTTCACATCACTCTTACCATATCCTTACCTTTATGCTATCGCATGATTACAGGTCCATTAACTAATCACATTTGACAACTTGTTTATTGAGGGAAGCAACTATTTTACATCTCTTGCCTGGGAAAGAAAACGCTCTAACAAACAATTATTCAGCAGCTGCAATCATGAAGCACTGAATTAATTGCTTTGAAGATCTCAGTCAAGAAGATCTTGATAAAAAATCTAAGAAAATATTTGACAGAATGCATGAATGAGAGTGCCAGGAGGGACTAGGCTTGGGAAGCTGCAGCCCTGCTCCAGGGAGCACTCCATGAGGACCCTGAAACACTGCACTCAGAGGAGGAGGAAGCTGTGGAAAAGCTCATTTGCTTGCTTGTTCTTTTAAGTTTAGTTTATCAAAACAAGAACTTACACATACAATTAGATTATAGGATCAGAATGCTATTAAAATGGGCCAAAAACCCTGAGCACAATCAGGTCTATAAAGGCTGACACATGAATATTTCATATGTGTAACCTCTGTGACTGACTTCTCCTGCCATACAAATAATTAACCCAAAGGTACCGTGAGGCTTAATTATTATAAAGCACTTAAGAACTTTCTCCCGATGGGAGCTGCTGTGATTGCACTGGAATGGGATAAAAAGCAGATCAAGGCATGTGGGGATCTCGACTCTGGACCTGGCTGGGCAAAACTGTCTTGGTGCACCTTGGTGCTGGGGAAAGGCAGCAGTGCCAGCGCCATTCACTCCCTGACACATGTCCAGGAGAGACAGTTTGTATCTTGAGTGTGCTAGATTGGTGCTTTGTTGGAACTAGAGCATTGTAGAAAATAGTGGGATCGCTGCTCAAGCTTGATGCAGGCACTGAAGACATCGTCTGGAAGGGGTTTCTGATCTCTCCAGCTCCTTTGTCTGTGACTGCTGCTCCTTTAACAGCATGAGAAGGACCAGAATGTCTTACATGTGACAGTCTCAAACTCTGCTCCATGGACAAGTCACAGCCTGCAATATACTGGCCAATCCCAAGCCATGCTTCCTTCTTTCAGCTGCTGTAACCCTGTGTGCTTTACAAGTCAGCTGAGATGAAATATGTTTCTGCCAGATAAGAACAATTCCTAAAGTGCCACTGGAAAGGGAGGAAGAGCTTAAAGATTCAGAATTCTCTGCAGTAAAGGGCTTCAAAAGTGAAGTATGAAAACTAAACAATATCTTCTCTGAATATTATGTCACTATAAAAAGCTGGAAAACTTGCTCAGTAAGCTGAAAGACAGTGATAATGTCAGGTGGCTTCTCAGAAAACATCTTGATTGGGCTTTTTGGCCACATCCTTCTAGTAATACAGCTTTTTGAAACTGCCTTGTTCTTACATTAAAAGTTGCTAGCAGTTTGCTAGCATCATCTCTCTAGAAACAGGGAAGAATAGAATTCTTTCCCTTTCCTGCATGCCCCAAGTTCAGAAGGCAGTATTGAAGTCAGTCATGAACATGGCACTATTTTGCCAAACCCAGCACCACTAAGGTCTAATGCCTCAAAAAGTGTGATGGAAACTTCTGTCACAATGGCTCATCTTTAAAAGTGAGAGGCAGAGAAGCTGTGGCCTCTCCCTTGACTCTTGTTTAATGTCAGTGAGAGTCCAAATTGAATTTATCCACTTGTATATACCCTGATTCAAATAATTGTTTCTGCAGCAAGCCCTTGGCTCTCTTTAATGCTTCAACATGAGACAGATGGAGCCTAACTAAATAATTGGCTGTATCTTTTTTTTTTTCCACAGGTATGGTTGACAGAATTTGCCCTGCCAAAGGAAATGTAGAAAAAGCAAGTAAACAAATTGTTGCTGAAGTTTGTATGAATCATTCTGGTAAGCTGTAGAGTAGCTGAAGAGTGATGTGTTCTGGTTTATCGTTACAAAAAATGTAAATAGCAGGTTACACATTAATGCTTGGAAATCACTAACTTTACTTGCCAAGGAATTATACAATTATTTTCAATGAATGGACAGAAAAGCATACATCAGGCTGTAGGCTCAAGTGGCTATTGTATGAGCTGGGTTAAACCTGAGGTGTTCCCAAGACAGCAGACCTTTATCCTTCTTTAGGATAATGATCAAGCAAATGTTTAAGAATCTTTCTAATGAGGTCATGAGTAAAATGTGATGTATTATTAGACACACAAATGAACTCTTACGAAAATAATAGAAAAATCTTAATATATTAAAGGCATGGTGTATTAAATCCAATTTGACCTGGAGCCATGAGTGGAACACCATTATTAGAATTCTTTCTTAATAAAAGACTTTCCATTTAGCTAATAAAATTGAGACTCTGCTAATTTTGAGCAAAGTTTCTTGCATGCTTGAAGAGCTGGTCTGCCCCACGTCAGGTGGCCCATGCTGTGTGATAAAGCTACAGCAATGAGAATTCTCACCCTCTACACCTGATCCCTAGGTCTGCATTCAGAAGAAAGAAAGGCAAATTGGCCACAGACCCTCTATTTTCCTCCAAGCCAAATATACAGGCTAAGAATCTGTCAGCTCAGTGCTTTGGCAACTAACACTCCAGCTGATCCATCCACATCATGGGAAGGTCAGTTAAATTGTTCTTGGTTTATTTCAAAAGCTCTCAACCCTTTCGTACAGACATGAGGGACTGAAGAGTAATGACCACTCAAAACCAAAGGAAGTAAAGCAGCCTGCTGCCATCTGAAAAACAAATGCTGTGAGGACAAAGCAGCTCGCTCGTGCCAGCCTCAAAGTTATAACAAATTTCCCTGCTATTGAGAAATTTGTAAGTGAGATGTTAAGCTCACCATAACAACACTAAGATCTTCTCTTGCCTAAGTTACATCTTTATTTAGGTACACACCATTCTGGCCACAGGCTGATGGAAATATTTTTATTTGGTTTTTGCTAATGTAGAATGAGTATCTAAAATGGAGGCAATATTAATGGATAGATTCTGCTCTTGTAAATCAAGAGTGCCCCTGAGTGAGGAGTGTGTGCTCAGCTCTGGGCACCCAGCACAAGAAAGATATCGTCAAAATACACGTGGAATTTTGAAATAGACACTAATTAGAAAATGGAGAATATAATCCAAACAAAGATGGGAAAGATCATTTTCCTTTAGGGTGAAAAAATTTAATCCAGGATATTTATATTTTGGAACCACTTGTATAGCCAGTGACAGAAAAAGGCATGTGATGAACACTTGCTGGCCCTTGCCTTCTTAGCAAAAGAAAATACACAAATTTTAAAGCTGGAAAAGAAAACTTGTGGCTTATCATCAAGCTGCAAGTGCTACAAGACAGCAGTGATGCCAAAATTTAAGTGAGTTAAAGAATACAATTCTTTACTTTTAACTGCCACTCTGAATTCATGTCCAGACAGAGACATAAAGCGAAACTTTGACAGACTAAAAGGCTTCCCACGTCTGCATATTAAAAAGCCTGTAATTACTAAGGGCTGGGAAGAGGCTGTGTATGAAACAACTTTCTTCTGCAAGTTTACCTGTATCACCACCTAACACTGGACAAGAGCTGAAAAAACTCTTCAGGTGAAACAATGCATATATATATATATGTATATATCTTTTTGTGACTATTTTGCAATAAGTTTACAGAAATGTGAAGAAATACCTTAACAGAATAAAAGACACTTCACTAGTTATTAGAAATTTTCTCCCATTGGGGAGGTACATAAAAAAACATTTAAAAAGCTATCTTGATATAAAAATCTTGAATGATTGTTCTCTCCTCATAAAAAGCAGTTTATTTTGGTATCTCATGAACTGGGGTTCTTTTTGTGAGTATATAATACATATATGGAGCAATTACAGTTTAACCATCTGCTAATGGTTATATGAAGAGATCATCATACCTTATATTCCCATGATCCCTTAAAGCAAACTGCAGCAGCTTTAGCTGCAGCCCAATTTTCATTAAATTACTCAGCTGCACTATCTTGCCTTGCAATTGTCATTCCCACTTTGTTTGTTTCACGGACTTTTATTCCAAAATTAAAATGTCTAGCAATTCCTTTTGCATTTATTACAGTAATTTCGTAACTTGGTCAAAAGAACACTTTACTTGAGCAGCTCAGTTAGCTCTAAATTAGCAGTGCCACACTGAGCTCTAGCTGGTGAGGCAGATAAGAGTTCCCCTTCAGCACAAGGCTGCCTCTGAAAGGAAAACAATTAATGGGTGGATTAATTAATTAATTAATGGATGTCAGTGGCTCATTTATGAAGCCACCTTACAAAGCAGAGAGCAAGATGTAAATCTGCTTCATGGCATGTTTTCCTGCATGATTGTGAGAAGACGAAACCTAAACCAGGATGCTTCGTTTTGGCACATTTGTGGAAAAAAGGTGCATCTCAGGTAGCATTTTTAGCCTCACCTACTCACACAGGGGATGGTCTGGATGGCAGATTGCATTGATTTAACTGAAAACCAATTAAATGGCTTTTCCTCCCTTCCTCCAGGTCAGAAAACCAAGGCTGATACTGTTTGCTGCTTTCAGTATGAGCCCACAGGGGTACATTCATGGCAGGCCCAAGGGAAAAGTAGCTACCCCTGAGCTCTCTGATTTTACAGCCACCATCACCCATGGTTTAAACACTGGAGTAAAGCTTAATGTAGTTCCAGATTGAAGAAAATGACACCAAAAACCTTTTATTCTAGAAATGTTTTTAATTCCACTTGTGTACTTTAACAGAAATACAATACGCTAGCAGCAAAATAAGAAGATTTCTGTTCTAACATTTCACAATACATTAGTGTCCAAATCTCCATTTTTCTATTAAGACAGTCTGCATTTATTAGAAATCAACTCTGAATACTATGGCAGTATTTCCAAATACATACAAGCCACCATAAAATAACTATTAGTATTATTACCACAGGAAAAAAAATCACAATACTAGTAAAAATTTGAAGGTAATGCCTTTAAAAACACAGAAGGTACCATCTACCATTCCAAGACCAAGTAAACATTGACAAAAATGAAAGACATTGGGTAAATATAAAAAGTTAATAAATTCTTTTTTCACTCAGTATTTCAAAAGTTCATGTTCTGTGAAATCTATACTGAATTTGAACTAGCAATTACTTTCAAGTTGTACTTCCTGTAGAAGAGTTCAGGATGATTCCTGTCTCTGCCCACTTGAAGACTGCATCTGATCACTTAATTCTGGTTTTAAGCAGTGTTGATTCATCCCAGCAAAGAACAAGCAGGTACAGTTGTCAGAGCAAGCCTGACATGTTCCTCAGAGAAGTCTCTAATCCCATGTGTAGTCCAGCAGGTGCCACCAATGTCCTCCCTGTGCTACACTGGATCATTTGAGCCACTCGTCCTGGGGAAAGTGTTCTCAGCAGACTTCCCTGCCAGGTGTAGCATTCCAACTTGCCTACACAAACGTGAGCACAGGGAAATGGCACACAAGGGCTGGGAGAAGCCACAGCCCTTCTGCAGTCCTCCAAGCCTCATCCCAGCAGGAGGCTGCCTAATGACTTTTGGGTTTTGATCACTGATATTTTGAGTCATGCAATTAAAGCATCCTCCTGATCAAACACAGCCAATGGTGAGACATCACATTCTCTTTTACTGTCTCGGAGCAGCAGTTCCTCAAGGGGCACTGACTTTATTGTATTGCTGAGCTCTGGGTTTCCTGGTAGCCTGCAGGTTTTATTGGTTAAACCAACTTGCTTCACAGAAGATGCAAAGGCAATAATGGCAATATAGAAGTGGGGGGGGGGGAGCAAGACAAAGTCACAATAAATACTAAAACCTGGAGTCAACTCTCGCTTCATAATAAGGATTACATAGTTCTGAACCAGATGAAGAGTAATTAATGCCCTTGTTTGCTTAGTGGTGGTCACTGCAATATCATGAACTGGCCCGTATGAGTCTACTTTAAGGACAGATATAAAATATCAACACAGCTTCATGAAGAACAGGTCTTGAACGACAGGTTGCATTTTACTCTTCGATACATTAAGCTCTGCTTGCCAAGACACCTGCACTGAAGTGTTACCCACAAGAGCCCTGAGTAACCTTCTGAAAACGAGATGAACATGTAATTTTCTTAAAAATATAATAATAATAATTTCAAGATACAGTATTAATAGGAATTCAGCAAGAAATATAGCTGCCATCTTACTCAATGTTTTAAAGGCTCTGGGATAAAAGGGACAGAAATTCAATGGCCTGTCTGTTTGCTTTTCCCCACTACCTACCCATGTCACTGATGTAATAAAAACTTATCACCTCTCTCTACAAACCTTGCCTTGCATTCAATTTTAAAAATCAATGATCTGGAATAAACTGTAAAAATCGCTTGCAATAAATTTGCAAAGGACATGCAGACTGCTGGAGTAGTAAAGAATGAGGATGGGTCACTTACACAGAGCAATCTGGATCACTTCATGAACAGTATTTTAATGCTGGTAAAATACAATCTATATTTCCAAGAAAATATAAGGTAGGATAATAAGAGGATGATGTAGCACATTCTTGAGAAAGACTCTGAAGAGGACTTGGCCATAAAAGTCAGCATCCAAGGCAATGCTTCCACAGGAAAAAAGATAATGCAATTTTTGAGGACAGAGGAAGGGGGATATTCATCAGAGTAAGAGGATCAATTATGGCTCTATACAGTCCTGATGGATCATTATTGACACGTGGCATCCAATTCAGATGACACTCTTACAAATATTTCTATATATGTGTGTTTTGGGGTGATTCTGTGACAATCCTGTATTCTCCATCACCTGCTTGAATGTTTTTTGTACCTTTAAACTGCAGCTAGGAGAACTCTTCAAAGTGGCTCACTTGACCTTGCAGCCAGATGTTTATATATAATCTTTTTTTCTCCAGCTTGGGAGTTTCTGCAGTTAGGAGGGAGTTTTCTCTCGAGCTCCCCTGAGCTTTTGGCTCTCAGCTGAAAGGGACTGAGATCTGTCTGCCTCAGGGGCTTCTGCTCCTTTTTGGACTGGTTTTGGCTTGCTGCTTCGTCTAAGACCGGCTTGTCATCTCTGGGCCCTCGTCAGACCCCACCTGGCCTAGGACAGCAGCTAAGTCCTCCAGACAGAAAGGATTGTAGAAAATCCACCAGCCTCTGCCTCTGGGATAGGAGGGGGGCTCAATATCCCTTTCTGCCCTGTGCCTGGGGGAGGGAGAACTCTTTTGTTAAATGAACAGTTTTTTTCACTTTCATTCGAGAAATTATTTTCCGAAGCAGTGGGGGAAGGGGCTGCCAGGACCTGCTTGCCTGGCAGGCAGGAGAGAGACACACCCTTTTGGGTTGTTTCCTCCTGGATTTGTGTCCAAACCGGCACAATGAGAAATACAGAGAAGAACGTGAAGATTAATTAGTCTTGGATAACATTCACTGCCATAGGAAAGTTAAGGAATTCAGTACGTCTCATCAGAGAAAAGGTTAAAAGGGACATAATCATGATTTATAACTACACACAAGCAATTAGAAAAGCTGATACTACAGAGATCAATATAAGCAATCAAATGCATAAAAGACCAAAATAACTTAAGGTGGAGCTAGAAATGCAAATAGAAAATCAAGTGAAAAATGTACCTGGGGTAATTAAGTATTGCAACAGGAGGTACGAGTGAATTCTCATCACTTGAAGACTTCAAATTAATATTAAATGCCTTGCTAAAATATGTATGTTCAGTTCAAAACAAAGCCACTGAATTTAATAGAGAAACTACTCATTGAAATTCAATGGCCTGTTGAATTTAAAAATAAATCCTCATTATGGTGCCTTCTTTCCCTATATATTTATGAGATTTATTTTTAAATATAACCACAAAATGAAAGGAGGTTACCAAGAAAAGGTGTTTTTTTTCTTTCCAAGCACAGCAACGTCTAAGGCTAGATTTAAAGCTAAATAAACTGCAGCTGCATTTTGGAAAAATATGCTTCCCCCCCCAATTTTTCCCATTTCTTCTTCACAGTTGTACAGTCCACTTAGTCGACTGTCTGATTTACATAATCATGTAGTTATTCTTCAGTTTTTCTGTTCCTATTTATAAACCATTCACAAACCATCCACTTAAGTAACAGCATGATTTATTGTAAGAATGATTATGGTTGTTTCAGAGGGAAAATGGAATGTGATTAAACGAAGAATGAACAAGGACATTCTAGAACAAAGGGCTCTAATCCTGCAAAAGGATTTGTAAATGAAACCTGCCTCTCAACCCCATCTCAAACGAACTACTGAGGGAATTCAGCAGATACCTTTACAGCTGTGCAGCCAAGAGCTTATCTGAAGACAAAAAATTAGATAAAATTAACCAACCAACCAACCATGCCCACAGTATATTCTGGAGAAAAGGCAAAGCTCCCACAGCCATCCACACTTCGAAAAAAACCCCAAAAAACTGTATGTATACAGCTGCTAATATGATCTCTCAACACAGGTCCGAGCACCAAGGCTCCAGAGGGAGAACTGCAAGCAGACCTTTGCCCTTGGCTAAGTTCCAGCATCTGAGATAAATGCATCAAGGAAAAGTTGGGGTATTTAAGCTGTGGATCCAGGAGAACACAGATTTTCCTTATGCAGTTGATGCTTTGCAGGTGCCACAGGAGCACTAACAAGCCATACTTCTTACAGACCTGGTGAACAGACTGATGAAAGGGTATCAAAGTTCAGTATCTTCACCTGAAGTGCTTATTCTCTGCTACTGCAGAAGTAACAAGTGGTGAAAACCCCCTGTTTGCTTACCAGTAACACTGCCTATTTACAAACCAGCTCCCCACCAGAAACAGCTGAGAGGCTCCACAAAGGGAGGAGCTGTGTTACAGAGCCACGTTTGTCAGGAAAAACAACCATAAGATGAGCACGTGCTCATACCCAGCAACTGCTTTTAAACGCTTGTCTTAGCCCAAAATAAGCATCAGTGATGGATCATATCCCTGCTCAAAGACAAATAACCCTGATCCATTCTGATAGCACATGAACCAGCAGGAACTTGGGAAATCCCACACTAAATTGATAGAACAGCCTCAGAAATTCATATGGAGTTACAGAGCCATTCAGAACAGCACAAAAGCTTTTCATACTTGATTACCATATAAGCAGTGTTTCCTAAACAGCGAGGGAGAGAGAGGGATATTTTAGGTGAAGCCAAGCATGGAGCCTGAGAAAATCAGCTTTGCAAGATCTGTGCTGAATATGTGTGAATTCCCACTTAAGTAGTCTGAGGAGCTGTGGATGGGCTAAACAGAGGGACTGGTAGAAGGCACTGGTAACATCCCTGCTGTGGGGACAACCGAGGTTACCCTGAACACTGTGTTTTATTTCAAGAGGAAAGTACTGAACTACTGTTTTCAGAAATAGCACTGTTACTCCAAACAGAGAGAACCCCCCATTCTAGTGCAATTATTTAGATGTGAGCACTAATGAGTACAGCTGAGACTGCAGCCAGCAGTAATGCCCTGGCTTACAGGAAACACTTGAGCTATACACTAAAATGAGAGTACTAGGAGAAAGCTGAGAAACTTTTTATTCCAAGGACTCCTCTAAGCTGAATATGATGCTTATGGATGCAACCCGGACCTGGGGTCTAGTGTGTGATGCCTTTTTGTCTAGGTGTTGGTACTGGTTTGGTTTCAGACTTGGTCTTGCACACCAGAGAAATGGGATTCCCCAGGCCAGCTAAACTGCTTTTTCCACAGGGACCAATTTTGCGAGGAGCAGCAACGGGGGTTTGCAGCTGCTGCGTTCTCTCAAATAAAGAGCTCCTGGCAGATGTGTGGTCAGGCTTCCCCCAGTTCTCCTTGCCCAGCTGCTCTGTGTTCGCCTGTGCTTTTGCACTGTATGGTGACTTATCAGAGGGTGGAGGTGGAGCTCTTCTTTTCTTTCCTCTGCTGTCATTAGGACTCGTAGTAGCTCTTTTTGGGTCCAGATGCATCTTTTTCTGAACAGTCATCTCATGAGATCCATCAAAGAGTGAAGTTCGTAGGGCAGATGCAGAGTCTTTTTGCTGGCCAAGAAGGAACTCATCATCACTCTCTTCAATTTTCCTTTGTATGCTATCAGCTCCATGTTTCACCGGAGAATCAATGCCTGTAATTTTAAGGGCCAGCAATTAATCCAGATTAAAACACCACCAATGATTTCACTTCTATCTATTTTGTTATTACTGCTCAGAATACAAAGCTGTATTAACTATGTCTCACCAAGTCTGAGCTACTAAGAGTATTAATGGATGAAATGGAAAATATTACATATGCTATCCAAGAGAGAACTGAGGTGACAGGAGGGAACTATTTTTGTGACAGCTGGCATTGAGGCAGCAGGGTAGGCACTGATATTTCTTTCCAAGTAAAAGAAAAAATAATGTGCTACTGGGAAACCTGTATGTATTAGTTATTAAACACATTTTGTTGTATAGTGCTTTGAAAATTTCATTTCACAGGAGGCCCATGAAAGTCTATGACTAAATATTCTTGTGCTGCCAGCCTGCAGAAAATGGGACATCTTTACATATATCATTTTTCTCTATGTGCTTTAAGACTGCCTTGCTCCATTTCTTATTCTTACTGAGTTTTCCATGTATACTGCAGTAGTACCAGCCTCAAACAGCAGCAGTATCTGATTTTCAATAAAATCATTTGGAAAAGATCTTTAAAGGTCATCGAGTCCAGCTGTTAACCCAGCACTGCCAAGTCCACCACCAACCCACGTCCCTCAGCACCACATCTGCACATCTTTTAAATACCTCCAAAAAGGTGCCCCCACCAGTGCCCTGGGCAGCCTGTGCCACTGCCTGACAGCCCTTTCTGTGAAGAAATTCTTCTTAATCGCCAAGCTAAGCCTCCCCCGGGGCAACTTGAGGTTGTTCCCTCTTGTCCTATCGCTTGTTACTTGAGAAAAGGGACGGAGTCCTCCTGGCTACGCCCTCCTTTCAGGGAGCTGTAGAGAGCCATGAGGGCCCCCTGAGCCTCCTTTTCTTCAGGTGAGACACCCCCAGCTCCCTCAGTCACTCCTTCTCACATGTGTGCTCCAGACCCTTCCCCAGCTCCACTGCCCTTCTCTGGACACACTCCAGCCCCTCAATGTCTTTCTTGTCGTGAAGGGCCCAGAACTGAGGCTCTGAGGTGCCTCAGCAGTGCTGAGTACAGGGTACTACAAATACTGTAAATAAGCTGGGAAAGAAATAGCATATTCAGAGAGAAAAGGAGTCTGTGTTCTGCTCCTCACTGAGGTACATGTGTATCAGTGGAATTATGCTACCATGTTACCTTTGTAAAGCTTCTGTGGTTCATTTACTGCATTTCTGTTCTGCATTCATAGCTTAGATAAAATTTGACTGTTCAGTGCTCTGGTGCACAGTAACTCAGTAACCCACATGGCATTTTGAGCATCATCACAGCTCCATCCCAAGCAACAAGCAGTCAAGCATTTAGAGTTGTACAGTGTTTCTCAGTCAATACTGCATTGGATCCAGTAAAACAAAGTGACCTACTTTTTCTAGTCTGTAAATATTCTTTCTGTAACAAACTATTAAAAAAATCCTGCTGCATACCATTTTTCTCTGCAAAAATACAAGTCCCAGATACACTCTAGCTAGATTTTCCAAGCATATTTTTCAACATCCTTACCAAAGAGCAAACAATTAGGTAAGTTATGGTAAGCCTTCAAATAGCTTTAAGAACAGCAGATTAATTTCATGCAATTGGTCTGCAAGCTGGACTATTTTACCTTTACATTTCCTGAGCTTTATACTACTCTTACCATGAGTGTTTATTTCTAGTGACAGCTTTTTTGAGTGTGTTCAAGGCAGATTGCAGATTTTTTAGCTCAGTGGATAAAAATATATTCATTATTTGCACTATTACAAATTCAGATTTAATATGAACTCCTTGGTATGCAATTATATTGCTCTTTCATTGTCTGAATTGTCCTTGAAAAACTCAGTGTTTCAACACCAACACCAGAAGCCATCTGAATTCAGACAATGTTGTTTCTGTTACTCTGCAACTTGAAAAGGCAAATCCCACTTACTCATATCATGGTAGACGGAGGTCGCTTCTTTTGTCAAGAACAAAGGTGGTTTCCGTGGTGACATAATCTCAATTTTCATAAGTTCCTCACAACAATGTTTCCACTGGCCTGAGAGAGAAAAGAGAACAATGACTGGAACTTAACACTTCAGCACAGAAAAAAAAATGGAAGTTACTAGGTTGTGTTAGGAAACTATCTCCAAAGTAAAGCTAAACAGTGAGCATTCACTTTTGTGTATCAGGAATGCTCAGGATGTGTTGGTATTTTCACCTCTGTATTCATTCTCTTAGCACAAAGGTCATAAGGTCCTACCTGTAATTTAAACATACCAGCATTACCATTACACTATGATGGCTAAAGATCATAATTTGCCTTCAAATCCCCAAACTGTATAAATCCAAGGGGAAAAAATAATAGAAAAAAAAATTTAAGGTTTGGGAAGCTTCATCAAGTTATCAGGGACAAGTCCAATATCCTGCAAGCTGGATGTTACAATGTTACAGCAAAGGAATATTCTGTTTTTTTAATACAGGATAACTTGCCTTTTATCCCTTAGCAGACAAGGAAACCTCTTTTTCTATTAATAGATTTTGACCTTAAGGAAAACAAGACACAGTAAAATTACTTTGTTCATGCCAATCATTCCAAGTTTTCTGAGCACATTAATTTTAAGAGAATTTTAGAACCAGGGAAGAAAAAAGGCATTTAAATGCCAAGTGACCCATTTTTTCTGAATCCAAGGAAAATGTCTCAAAAAATCCGTGGGTAGTATTCTATCTATAATGAATAAGAAGTGGTTCTTTTACCCCACTCTACAGATAATTTAAAGAGGATGCCCTAGTTTTTGCTTGGTGTGTTTCTTTAATTGATAATGCCTTTTCTCATTGTAAATCAGAGCTAGAAATGACTGGAAATACAACTATGATACCGAGCTTCCACTACCTCAATTCAATTATTTTATTGGTGTTGTCTCTAACTAAACACTGATATTTCACTAATTGATCTGGTTTTGTTTTCTGACCTGATAAAAATGCCTGTCAGGAAGCAACTCTACCTTGTCAGTAGCAGCATGAAACCTGACAGTCTCGACTCCCAGGAACCCTGTGAGTCGAGCAGGAAGCAGAGAAAAAAGACACAGGCAAATTCATCTGTGTAGTTTTTATAATAAAGATTTGGTGATAAACAAGGAACACAACACACTACTTCAACAATGTTTCACCCCAATAAATGAGTTCTCTCTGCCATGTAAGATCAGTGCTGTTCCAGAGGTTTGCCAAAGGATCAGGATAACTTTTCACCTGTTACAAAGGCTGAGGTACAGCTTTTACCAGGTCCAGGGAAGCAGTGTGTATTTGCCTGACTGGATGGAGTGTGGCTTGGGTGAGATACTCCCATGTGACAAGGGCTACCAAACCCTTTCAACTACAACAGAATCAAGCAATCCCTGTTCTAACAATTTGTAATTTAATTCATCCATAATACTGCTGAGCAAGGAAACCTCATGTTTACTTGTGACTGCTTCCCAGAGCTGGCTGAATCTGCATCCTAGCCAAGGCCCCACATGATTCCAGCATCCTCACCACTTGTCACCAAGGCTGAGGTTTTACACTTGCAGGATCTCACTAAACCAACACACCACTGGCAGGATGCCCAGGCACAGGTGAACCCTTCCCACTGCAGTGGGAAGGAGGAAGAGATGGTGAGAATTTATCAGTCTTTTAAAGCATTACCTAGAACACTACTAAGAGAACAAGGTTTTTTGAGATCGATGGACATATTCTGCCTCTGGTTAGCTGCAAGAACACGACACATTGTTCAGTCAAATATTTGCCTTCCAATGGCTTAGACCACCACTCAATATTATCCCAGAAAACATTTTTCTTTTCATTCTTGCAAACAAAGGCTTATGAGGCAATTCCAATTCAAATTGCTCAGAGATTTCTTTGATGTTACATAACACCCCATTCGGAGGGCAGGCTGCCAGCGCTGCCTGCTTACTTACTCAGATCATAAAAGTGCTGCCAGAAAGCCTCCATCCACTTACGAAGTTCATCCCCACTGTCAGCAGCAAAACATTGCGTCACAGCCTCTCCAGACAGCAGGTTGATAACAGAGAAGTGATTACTTCTTCTCTGGGAGTCCTTACACACAGCTCGAATCCTGGTTTCCTAGGAACAACAAACTGGGCTAATGAGTTACTGCTTCACACTGGCATCAACTTACGGACAATGACAGTGCAAGGAAGGTAGAATTTGGCTTTTTGTCTACTGCAGATTAACATCCAATCAAAAAACCAAAGATGAACTAATGTCAGGAACTGATTATAAAAATGTTTTCTCATAAAACTATTAAAATGGCATAAACCATGAAAAATAAGGGAATAGAGCACAATTATTAGAGTTCAGTTCTGCATTACAGAATGTACTGTAATTCTTTGTTGCACCTCCCTCTACCTTCACCAGCTCACTCTTCTCCACAGCAGTTGAGGGAATAATCTACAATAACAGCAAGAAGTTCCTTTTCTCCAAATGATTCAGATGGACAACCACATTATTACAGCTACTATTTACACCTCCTACTGCACTTCCGTGGGCCACTGTTTACCCACCTCATTGTAAACTTGTATCCATTTAATGTTCACCTTAGTGCATCAGGACATTCAGGGTAATACAACAGTGATGGGAAAATTAAAAAGAAACTCACCTAGGCCATCTTTAAAGGGGCATTTCCAGCAGTAACCCATACAGTTCTACTAGAACCAGATTTTGCTCTAATGGAAAAAGAAGTTTTTCCCCTTTAAAAATAGACATTTTAGCTTTAACTTAATTAGGGAGAGCTACATAGAAATAATTAAATGTGTGTGTATATATATATATCTCCAAGAATTATAACACAAGTCTATAAAATCTCTTCAGCTAGAGTTAGCAAAGCTCTCAGATTACACAGCAGCACTGTTAGAGCCAAGGTTGCTCCTTCTGTTCAGGGACTTGGTTCAATTGCTCTAGCCTAGATCCAGTGGTATTTTCAGAATATTTACTTTCTTTGTTATGGCTTTACTACAACAAAGCAAAAGGCACTTATCCCTAACTCAGTCATTTCTGTGTGTGTGTGTAAACCACTAAATGTGTCTAGCTAAAACACAACTAAAAGAATTCCAGAACACAACTGGTCAACACTGCTGCTCATCACAACATGATGTTAAACAATTAAAACAATTAACATCACTTTATCTACAGAGGTAAAGCAGAAGCACTGGGAATATCTTTGCACATGCAACTTGACCCGGCTGAGCAAGCAGCAGCCCATTAGAACCCTGCTCCTCAGAGGATTTTTGGCAAACCCAGGAGAGCAGAGCAATGAGCTTTGGTCCCTGCAGCTGGCCAGCCCTGGAGCCCAGCAGGACATGGGACATCCAACACACAGCAGCACCATGTGGTGCCCTCTGCCACACAGGGGCATCCCTGGGCTGTGCTCAAACATCTCCTGCCTGGATGGACAGTAAATCTGACCACAAAGGTGGTTCCTCAAAATACAGTGGGGACAGAACAACCAGTTCCCTTTTCTACAACTCAACCAAGACATTAAACATACACCTACAGAAATTCAGTTTACACAGGGGATCCCATGGGGATAAGCCTAGTTCTGATACTCAGAAAACCAAAAATTACTCTATTGACCATTCCCCAGATTTTAAATGCATTACTGAAGTAACCATTTGAAATACCAACAGCTGCTTGTAGCATATCTGATGGATATGCTCATTTAAATTCTTCTGTCTAAAAATAGGAGATGAAGTAATTCATCCATAAGTGCTCTATATCCCATTAACTCAGGTAACCATAGATACCAGCAAAAAAATGAAATCAAATACATTAACATTTGACAGGTAAGAACTTCAAGCATACCATACACACAAGTTTATTTAATGATGTTTGCTGCAGGTTTTATCCCTCAGCTGTGATATTATTCAAAGGAGATAAATCCTCAAGCAACAATCTATATCTGATGCTTGAATATTTCAGCAGTCACACAAGATGCCATTACAGCAATGGGCTGTAAGAATTTATCAGGCTTGGGTGAATTACATGACATACCCAGTTCCACTTAATAAAAACAAAATCCAAACCAACAAAAAGCTATTAAAACCAAAACAAAACAAGCAGGAAAAAAAAAATCAAAAAACCAACAACAAAAAGTGTTTTAATTTACCATGTTGTAATAATACCTTTCCCAGTCTTACAAAAAAACCTGAACCAACTCTGCTGCAGCAATTGTAAAGACCAGAACAATTGGTGGATGGTAACAGGAAAACAATTGAATCTTGAACTCAAGTGACTCTTTTGAGGAAGCTGAAGCCAGTTTTATATTCTTTATGCAAAAGATTGTTTGTTTGAAGATGGGGAAAGACTAAAAGGGAAAAATCTATGGTATTTGTAAATACCAACCTTATTCTATATTTCTCTCCACAAATAAAATCTCTTTGCCTGATAATACCTCTCTGGAAAGCTCATATTTTAAGCTAAGAAGACACAGAGATAGAGAGAACTTTTTTATTGCTGAGGTACAACATTTTCCTGCTAAGCCAGTCCTCAGACA
This sequence comes from Notiomystis cincta, assembly GCA_013398075.1. Classification (NCBI taxonomy): domain Eukaryota; kingdom Metazoa; phylum Chordata; class Aves; order Passeriformes; family Notiomystidae; genus Notiomystis; species Notiomystis cincta. The sequence continues at coordinate 146,414 of VZRX01018457.1, read as the reverse complement.
CTAAGAAGCACTGGTTATAAAGACCATTTTAAGACATCAAAACAAATTACAGTTCTTAAGAAAAATATTGAATAACCTAGAGACCCAGTTCTGTGTATCTATTTTAAGATTAAACAAATCAAATCACATATAACAAACTCCCTTCGTGTTTTTAGTAAAAAATAAACCAAACTGAAAAAACAGTACAACACTGGAAATTATAACCTGTACATGCATTGGTTTCTCTTGTACTGTTAATAATTTCCATGAAGTTTGTTTTAGGCAAGCAGGGAAATATGGTTAAATTTCATATTATGGCTTTCAAACACATTAATGCAGAAGACCAAATTCAGCCTATCAGCCGATATTTTATCCCTTCCTCGTTTGGTGAGCTTGTACTAATGTGCCATTCTCAAGGCCACTGGCTGGTCAGTACAATGTGTGAGTATGACATGGAGAAGCAATATCAGGGGATCTGTGCCACTGAGCTTGGGGGCAATGCAGCAGTGGAAACCTCAGAAAAGGAGACAGCAACATATCAGCACCAAGCGTTTGGTGAAGCATCAGAGAGCCAATAAAGCAGCTTTCAAACTGCTCAGCTGGAGCAGTGTGCTACAAGGATCTGGGTGCTCCTCCTGCATCCTCTTTCATGCAACTGCAAGACTAAACTGAGCAATGAGCTATGAGATACCAGACCTTTGGAGGCACTTAACTAGTCTGTGCTTCTCCAATATATCTACACAGGTATCAAGGCTTTCCTAAGCCAACCAGTGGAAAAAGTCCTTACTACAGAAAATATCGATATTTTCAGGGCTTATCTCATTTCCCCATGCTAGAGTTCCCCAACATATACAGTGAATATTGCTCATGTTGCTGGCTCCCTAAAAGCTCACATGGCCCAGAACTCATATCCATATTCCTCTGCCCCAGCCCAAGGATGAACTCCCTGGTTCCCTAGAAATATGCATGGCTCCCTTGAAGTTACACTGCTGCAAACATGGCCACATTTTCCAGCAAAGTCCTCTACCTGACCTAGGCACCACCAAGGACTGTCATTCAAGGTAGCTCCAGACTGATTTTGTCCCTCTGCTCCTGCACTGCTCAGCAGAGTTCCCATGAACCCTGAGCCTGTGGCTGCAAACACTTGCTGCTCACCCTGCTCCTCTCAGTGCCCAGCATGGGCACATAGAGAGCCCTGGGCCTGCCAACTGCAGGGCCTGGGGACAAAGACTGCACAGCAAAATATGCCAGGAAGGAAACCATGGGACTACAGCAATTTGAAGCAACATCCCAGAATTCCTCAAGTTTCAGGCATCCATGGCACAAAGAAAGTTTTATCATCTATGAAGCAAACACAATAGCTGATGTATTCCAAACACTGAGTAACTAACGTGAACTGCTGGCACAATTTGCTAAGCAAGGCCTTTATTTTTTCATTTCAAACTAAAGAAAACCGAAAAAAAATTCAGGAACTGGCCCATAAAGAATATTTCTTCAAACTGGATTTTCTTTGCTACAAAAAATATAATTTCTCTTTTCCCACTTAGTTGTGCAATATAATATGTTATAATCACATTTAGCTGGAACAATAACAGTAGCACTTGCATAATAGGAACTGCAGAACCACTCTTGCTCAACAGCAGCAGCAGTGAAGTCACCTAAAGTTGAAGTAATGACTTTGCTGGTCTTAATGGCTTCTTCAAGTCTCACTCCAAAGGGAATGGGAAATACAGCTATTGGTGTGAACGTTTTCCAGAGAATTTCTCATAAATCCAGATGATTTCATTACTTTCTCAGAAAATATCTTTAAATTACATGTAAAGGATCAGCTTCACATTACAAATGAAAATGCCACATATGCAACCCAAAGAGATTTTAGTTAGAATGTCTAGAGTTGATGTTCAATCCCAACTTTCACTTAGAAATTGCTGTTTCTATAACAACATGCAGCAGACAAGCCCATATGATTAGCCTGCTTTCATTTAATGTGTAAGAGAAATTTCATAACAAAGGAATTAAAAAATATCTGCAGGCATTAAGTTATTTTCAAGAGAAATTGTTTAAGTAGTAAAGGATCCAAACATGTTTCAATTGCATTTCCTTTTTTCTTGTTTTAATTTAAATTGAAGAAGGATTCTCAGTCCTTCTCCAGCAGCCTGACATTTTTGTAAAATGGTGTAAGATATATAAATCATGTACCTGCCACATGTTAGCTTTAAGGATACCCTGCAAGCATAAGGACAGTCTCTCAGCAAAGGCTTATCAAGCTGGATTTTATGTTCGAAGTGCATTGGTTCCTTGAGGAACAAAACATCTTAGTAAAATATGGTTATTTTAAAAGGAAAAGCAAAATTAGGATTTAAACTGTAACAGAGAACTCCAAGGAAAGTTATGGATATGAGGCAGGATATGAGGCAGCCTGATAGATAATTTTAAAAAATATTCCTTTCATGTTTTAGAACGATTTAGTCATTCTATAATTTACTACAGTTTACCATTTCTTAACTGATACTGTGAACAGCTGGAAAACAGAATTATGGCACAGGCTGGCTAGTGAAATTGAAAGTGACTGAAGAAGTAAACCTACTTAAATATATATCACAGTATAAATATTTATTTAATGTAAATGTATGAACATTTGGAAGAAAAAATAGCGCCAGAAAAAAAAGGTAATTTTATTTAAGGAATCAATTTAAATCTCTAGCAATTAAAAAAAAAATCCTAACACAGTCGCATTGTTATGACCCATTTAAATGTTTGGGTTCTACAGCAGCCTCACTCAGCAGGAATGCAGACACCTCTCCCAGGAGCCCTCAAGCCACCAAAGGCTGATTCTGCTGCTGTAGGAAGTGTCCTGTGCCACCCTGTGCCCCCACAGGTTCCCAGTCACAGCTGAGCCCCACGCTTGTACCACACCAGCCCTTGTGCAGCCCTGCAAGGAGCTGGGTAAGAACCGACTACAGGGAAGCACAGTCAAAGCCAATTCTCCTCCTGCCCCCCAGTGAAGTGACTTTAAGCCCCGTTAAAGGGTTGCCCTGTGCAGTTGCTGCCTCAGCTGCCCCGTGCCTGCCCTGTGCAGGCTCCACAGCAGCTGAGCCGGCCCGGCAGGCTCCTCTCGGCGCCCACCCTGCAGCACCCAGAGCAGCCCGTGCCTGACACAGCTTCCAAATGGCTCTGTCTCCTCAGGTAAGGTGAACCCAGCCAGATTGCAAATAACATTCAACTCCTCTGCCCATCCCGGTGGGACATTAACATGCAATGTCTGCATTGAAACCAGTTTTTGAAAGCATGTGCTCCCTCCTAAAGCTTGCCATTCTAGAAGGTCCTTCCAATGACATTGCTAATTTAAATATTACTTCAGATTAATTACTGCTTCTTTGGCCAAATAATAAGCAACATTTTAAATTTACATTTTAAACTCAGGTTTTTCAATCAGGGCATGAACAACAGCAATAATGTCATCCTAGAGAACAGAGCTTCCAAAGTTATTGTGCCCTGGACAAAACCAGCATTAAGAAAAGCAGCTTATTTTAAGGCACTAAAATATTTTGAAAAATTTTCCATTTCTCCTTCTAATTAAGACTGTGGCCAAATAACACATAACAACAAAAAAGCTTTTGTTGGAATTCCATCTTGCTGAGGACAAAAGTCTACCAGAGCATTGCCAGGGGACTGTAAGCAATACATTTCCAAGGGCTGTCTTATAGAACTATCATATAAAAAGTCATTGCTTGTCCTATAGAAAAACACCCTCCTTTTTGCCTCTGTGCTAACCAGTCTAATGCAATAGAAGGAATTTACATCCACAGCTAAGGAATGTTATGTTCCTGCTGGTGGACTGCAAATTCCACCCTCATTCTCCCTGCAAAGCACTCTGCATACCAGCAGCTTACAGCCCAAATGACTGCACATATTTCCTAAACCAAAAAGAACGTTCCCCAAAAGAATAAAATAAATTTTAAAACTCAAGAACTGAAAAAAAAAAATCCCCATACAACCAATTTTACCTTGTTGATGGAAACTGTCAATGCTGGCTCCACTTTAGCCTCAATATCTTCTGGTGAGTAATAACAGAAGAGTTTGCCACCTCTGAGTATGCAATACAGCCTCTTCCAGCTCATTAGACCTCCTACCATTTGCTGAGGGGAAAAAGTAGTCAGAAATTGCCAAACATAAGCCTAAAACAAAACCATATTGCAAGGTGTACATATATCAGCCCTGAGTAATCAAAACTTAGCCACACCAAATTCATTCCTACAACAAAGACTTTCTGTTACAGAACATTTCAATCACTGATTTCTGAAGCATTAGCAGTACTTTAAATGTCTTGTGGTGTTTTACAGTTTTTGCAGACTTGCCATGTAACACTAACAGTACAGAATCTGCTGGTTTACACAGAATGAAATCTAGATCTGGTGTCTACTGTAAAAAAAGAAAGCACCTTTATTAGCTACAGCAATTGCACAATAATAGAAATGAAAAGAGTATTTCACTTTGGAAATAACACAGTCTGTCAAGCACAGACATTTGTCTAGAATTTCCACTTTCTCAAATGAATTTTCTGAACAGCTTTCATAAAACCATAACAGTTTCACAACCAGTTTAAAGCCTGTAATTCAGCACCCCTGACAAATGACCCAGACCCTCTGGCCCTTCACTATCACTATCTCATAAGTCTAGTTGTGCAACAAACCAAAATAGAGAAGTAAAGTGAGTTCACATGAAAAATTTCTGAAGGGATGAGTTTAAATATGGCTCATTCACCAGCCTGATTCACCATGCTGTGATATGAACTCTTGTGCCAGCACAACAGAGAGCCACAGGATTATTAGGACTGATGCCATCAAGTACCACTGCAAACCAACTCTGAAACAAGAGTTGTACTTGATCTTTACTAACAGCCTACATCGTCCATGCCAAGGAAACATTGATTTCTCCATGCTCAGCCACTGAAGGCAGCACTTGTGAATGCAGCCAGGAGAGATTTCCCCCTTGCTCTAGGTACAGCAGGTGAAAAACAACAGTTCTCACACACCACTTCAGGTAAAAGCAAATATTTTAACAATTGACTCTTAGTGACAGCTATTAACAGCCCAGGATGCAAACACAAGGAAGGTCTTTTTACCTGCTGATTTAGAAATCCTGCCATCATATCCCTGGCCATGCAGGAGGGCTGGACAACTAAACGGCAGCACATGTTTCCATACAGAGGCAGCCAAAAAGAGGATTCCTCTGGGGGAAAGGAAAAGGCAGAAGACAGACAAACACTCAGTTCTGAACAATTGCCCTAAACATATTGTTTAGCTTTCTACAATCTGTTTTTACATTAAGATCATGACTATATATAAGAATATTTCCATATTTTAAGAAAAGAGATTTAATCCTGTAGGATTAGACTAAAACTGATTTTTGGTCTTCAGGCTGTATTTTTTAATTGAAAAAAAATGTAAATTCCAAAATAATTTCAAGTAAAAATGGTGATGTTGTTCTGCAAAAAAGAGTTGTTCTTAAAAAAAATATAGCTCATTTCAGAGCTAGAAACTCTTAGAAAGGTAAGTACTCTGGCCCTCTCATATAGTATGATTCCTGAGCCCACCCCATTGTGGCACACAACTACATTTATACGTGAGCACTTTGCTTCAGATTGTTTTAATAAGGCTTGGAATTTGTATCTACTTTTGCCTTCAGCACTAGAAGAGCATTTAGGGTTCCAAGGAGTTTCTAATGAATTGGAATCGCTCAGCTTTGCTATACAATAGGCTCTCTCTTCTGTAATTAGAAGTAGGTAATGCAACATTCCATTATTGTGACTCTGTCTTTGGTCATGGTTTAGAAATGCTTGTAATGAACCAAAATATCCAGGTATGTCCTTTCTCAGACTAAATTATGGAAATTAGTTTCAGAAAAAGAAACTTCAAGAAGAAAGAATATAAATTACTAATAAAGAAAGGCTTACAAATATCAAAGGTACTCAGAATTATTAATGCAACATTTCCAAGAAATAAATGCCCCATAAATCTTCAAATCTGTACTTATTCAGAATTACTGAAATGTAAAGAAGGAAATTCCCTTTGAGGTCAAGTTTACCCTAGTAAATGATTTAAGTTCCCAGAAGAAACAGTGAAAGTCCCATGCTGTAAGTTAACAGTTGGAGGATGGCTTCTGGGAGGGGCTATCCTTGCAGAAAATAATGGACCAGGTACCAAAAAGTGAGAACACCACCATCAGTTGCAGCATCATCAGTCCTCCCCTGATTGCTCCCAGCTTGTGCTGCCCCAGAGCTGAAGGACAGCAGCCAGCACAGACTTCAAGCAAACACTTACATCCTGTGTTAAATCTAGGCCTCAAACAAGCTCACCAAACTGAAGCAATTTTTCTTTTTTCCTTCTGACTACAGAGGAACAAGCTGTTCTTCTGATACCCTTCCTTGGTTGCGAGGAAGGGGAAATAATTTGTGTATAACTACAAGTCACATAAGATGGAGATGCAAATGACAGAAGAAACTCCCCAAAGAATTAAATTTTCATCTGGACTTGAAATTTTACTCAACTTCTAGTTTATTCAGCTGTGTACAGATGCCTGCTTTAGAGGCGTTAAATAAAGTTGGTCTATATTGAGTATCAAGAAAAATAATCTCTTTAAGCTCTTTAGTTTACAAGAGTTTAATGCAAAATGTTACTGGTTTCTTATTTCCTTAAATTGGTACCATATGTACTTACCATTTCCTGTAATGGTAAGGTTGTGGGTCCTGAAATTGTCTTCAGCACTTTCCAGCCCCAAAGTGGTGTATGCTAGCAAACTGTACTTTGCTCCACTAAATGTGAAAGAAAAGGCACATTTAGGACATTTCTGCCTTCTGTGGCTTGGGCAGTAATTAAAGGGAGTCCAGACACACCCAAGAGACCACATTTGGGTACAAGGGAACACCAAGGTGCACAGCAGCACCTGTCAGTGAGCACAGATGGCACCCCCAAGCTCTTCCCACACAACTCCTGTATCTCTGGTTCTCCTTGTAAGCAAACACCGTTCCACAGCCGGTTCACCTCTTTCCCAGAGCCTCATCTCCTGCCTCCATGTGTGCACCTCCAGTTCCTCCCACCCCACAACTTCCAGGCCGATGCCATCATTCATTACAAGTCTTTCTGTTGCCTCCCCTCTGGGACCTGCTGGCCAGGAGGCTTCTCATGTGGCCACTGCCCAAGAGCTGGGCTTGTGCTTCCTGGAGAGCCCACAGCAGCCAAATCCAGGTGTAAAGGCTGTGCTGTCCAACCCCTCTGCACCCTCTGGATGCTCAAAGCACCTCTCTCCTCTAGTCAGACACCAAGTAACTTTCAATAGTTTTACAGCTCTTATTCCTAGGCCTAAAGCAATTAGATTTGGTAATAGGTTCAAAAATTCCTATAGTTAATAGAAGAACTGGTGACAAACTTTATCTGAAAATACAGGTTAAAAATTAAAAGGCATTATACTGCTTCTCTATGTTGCTCTGCTCTGTGCTTTACCTATGCAGACTATACCTCATAGACCAGTTGTTTATATACATTTTATATATATATATGTTTATATTTTTAATAGGATCCAGTAGATTGATTATTCACATGTAGAAATCTGTACAGAAATCCTATGGTCACTTTTGTAGCAGAAAGGACTTTTTTTCCACTTATTAGACTTAGAGGTTTCAGAATTTTTTATCTTAGTTTTGTATTTTGCCTAGGGAAAAAAAGTATCACTCTTACAATTCAGCACAGTGCAATTGTGGAATGCAACACTTGGAATAAACTGGTATATATTTAGTATGTTTAACCTTTTCCCTAAAATCCTCATCAGAGCGAGTAACAGATTTACAGTCCAGCAATGCAGGAAGAATTCCACCTGGCTAATGGCACTTGGAACAAAGTTCACAAGCAAACAAACCCCTCCAAATCACCAGCACAACAGGATCTAGCACAAGACCCTTAAAATATCTTCAGTAGAACGTAAGAAAGCTTAGTGGTGTAAAAGCTGAGAAGACACTGTTGAACTAAGATCCCCAGAAATAGTTTTCCATCTTAGTATTTCTCAAATTTTATTTTTCTTACTGGAACAGTGGGAACATACAGCAGTTTTCAGACCTTTGGCTCTGCAGATAAACAAGGAGAATGTCTATTTCCCTCTAACCCTAATGAAAGAGGAGGAGGAAAAGTAGGAAGTTTGTTAGAGGGGAGGTCTGTTACGTATCTTTCTCCAGGGAACAAAGAGAAAATTAAACACAATATAACATCCTGGGTGAAAAAACACTGCTATGAAGCATTTCAAGAGGGCAATCTGAACAAAAACTCATCAGCATTTGTATATATTCCCTGCTAGACTGTTGCCTAACAAAAGATTCTCCACTGATTATGTTTGACCATGCAGTTGAGCTATGCATTACCATTCTATTTAAACTGTACCAAAAAGCTCAGTTTCTTCTCACAGATAAAACTTCTGTGCTGATTCTAAAGTTACTTTTTTTTCCTAAAGCATGACTAATTAGCACAACAACCTTGCCAAAAAAAATAGCTACTTCACTTTTAAAATATGCTTCACAGTAACATTCTCATTCTAAAATACAAGTCATTCCTTTCTGGCAGCTGCAATATAATTTAGAAAAGTTTTATCTACCGATATTTTTCAGATTTAACTGGCTAATCAGGATTGTTGACTGTGTTTTTCCTTTGCATTTCACAGAATTAGCTAACTGCTTTAAATGGCAGTTTCTTTGTATAACAAAGAATAATCTGCCTGCTGCATCTCATTCAGTACTTTGCATATGTATGGTATTTTTACATGCAATGACTTCACTAAAAGAAAAAAAAACCAACCCAAAAAAATCAGCTCATCTCCACAACATGCCTGTGGCAAAGACTCATTGTGAAATCTATTTACTTTGAGGAGACAGAGGCACTGAAGTTTCCACACAGACTCGGGTGTGGGAAGGTGTAACTGTAACACTCTATCAATGTATCTTAATTAAGACATCTTCAATTCCAGAATCTGTTCCTGAATATTAAACCCAATGTTAGAAATCCCAATCTCAGTTCATTCCTTCAATGTGAGGGAGGGAGGGAGTAGAAGACTTGTGAGTGAAAAAACAAACAAACAAACAACAACAAAACATTCAATATGCTCCTCTTTTAATCAGATCTTAAATAATAGATGGTAAAACCAAATATAACCTTCAGGCACTGACAAGAACCCTACCATAAAAGTGAGGCCACCAGATTAGACTGTGTACTTCCAGCAAAATATCACTGGGGGTTTGCCAACTCAAACATAGGACATGGAAGCTGCTGTGCCTTCAGCCCAGTGGAGGACAATACCTCAAATAAGAACCAGGGCATGTGTAGGCCAGTTCTGCAAGTGAATAAACAGGCACTTGTGGGAGACTCTCCAGTGATTTATCCAAAGAGCAACCTGATTACACTGGAATTTAATTGTAATACTGCTCTCAAAATTTTTTCTTCTATGAAAAATGTTAAACAGAAAAAAATAGCACTTAAGCTAGAATCAAAAAACTAAGCAGGCAAAAGACTGTATAAAAATTAAAAGAGGGATAATTAAGAGAGAATATCAGTATAACTCCAATTAACCAATCTAAGGAACCAATCAAGCCCTTTGTCACTAAGCTTTTTCAAGAAATTTCAAGTCTGACAGTTTCCTCACTAACCAGAGAGATTTCTAAGCCAGGAAGTTTGAAACAGAGGGATCACAGAGTTTTTGGAAAAATGAGAATTTCACTCATGTGCACTGAGAAGAAAAAGGCTTGTACAAATGAAATCTACAGAGAAAAGGTGTTCACGTAGTATAGGAAGTTCACTTTTTTGTTGCAGTTTAATTTCCCCTGCTGGACTGGTAAAACTCTCTGGGAATACTTGAAAGATCTCTTGTAATCTTAGTCTCTTCCCCTTTATAAGGGCTACATACCAAGGTCTAACTAATATAAATCCTAGTGGGAACCTATAAAAAATTTGACAACTTATTTTTTGCCTATAATAACCCATTTCTTTCCAAACAACTATTTTAATCACCCAGCAAAGCCATCATTAAACACTTCATTGTTCATTTAATTGTGTTAAGAAAGTAATAGTCACTGTGAGATGATTATCTACAGTAGAAACAACAAACTTCCAAGATGGAAGAAAGGAAAATTCAATTGAGAAACCAAAAGCAAAACCCAGGGGAGGAGGCAGCTGTTTAAATTGTCTACTGGTGCTTCTTCCTTAAAAGACAGGCAATCTATAATGAAGCAAGGAAGGATCTATACTGAAGCCAGTTGTTATATCTGATCCAAACTGTGTCTAATGACAATGTCTCATGGCCCAGCTGAAGCTGGTGGAAAGCACAGCCTCCTGATATGATGCAGATTGAAAAAAACACTGTCATTAGGTGGAACCCACTGGAAAGTTAGTGATAAAATTTGGGTTGCTCTGTGGATAAGATCTCTTGGATGTCTGCTTTTGAGTCAAACAGTAAAAGCAGTTTAGTTATATCAGTTCTACAAAGACAAAATATGCTTGAATGTTTCCTTTTAAAATCCCAGCAAATAGACATATGAAGCTAGATTAAGACTACACTCAACACCTGGCAAGAATTAAGCATTGATTCTTTACTCTCAGCTGCCAAAAAAAAGTAATTCCTTGAAAAATTGCTTTCTAAAAAAATACAAATATATAAAATAAATAAACCAATGCTATTAATATTTGCAAATTAGATATCTGACCTGCTTAAATTCCAATGAAATTAAAGTAGCTGGAAAATATTATAAGGCAGTTAATTTTAAAAAGGAAACAGGTAAGTTATTGGGAAAAGTACTTATGCCTATGAACACTGAAAGCCAGTAAGTAATTTTAAAATGTTCTGTGCTAAAGTCAATTCAGAAATCTCCTGTTAAGTAGCCTGTAACCATAAAATGCCTTTGGCAGTCCAGACTTTTACTGAAAAGCTGGAAAGTGGAATTAAGGAAGAGGGTACAGGAGTGTTTTCTCCTGCCTACATAACATACCTTTTCTTATTTCACACAACTTGTAACTCTGTCAAGTGTGAGCAACACTGGCTAGGTGCAAAAATAATATGGGGAGCAAGTAAATAGGGAAGGGGGGAGGAGGACAGGTAGATGGACAGAGAGACACAGACAGATCATACAAACTCGACTTCTTCTAGAGATCAAACTAAAAATATTGTGGAGTTTCAAAGAACAGTGGATTTACCAGCTGGCTGGCTGTGGAGCACAAAAATAAAGGCTGCTCATGTGTTTCAATATCAGAACCAGGCCCCCAAGGCTCAGCGACATGGTTGGAATTCACACCTACTTTCTCATTTCCTATTTAAAATGTAAATTTTTTTTCACTTGGGCAAGTAGAGGAAAAACAGTTTCTTGGTGGTTTCCCAAAAATTTACAATTATATTTGGCCTATTTCTATTTTAAAAGTTATAAAACCAGAACATCAATATATGTGGCTTACTGGATGACTGGGTCAGCAGGCAAAAGTGGCTCAGTGCTGTCTTCCTCCAGCGCAGCTTTGAGTTTCTTCCCTGTAGCTTTGCTGAGGGATGTTTTCAGTTTCTTTGCCAGTTTCTTAGGAGTGTTTGTTATATATAAAGACTCCTCTGTACAGCAGCTATACACTTCAACCTTCACCTGGAAATCTGGGCTTGCTTCATCACTGAAGTGGGGGAGGAGAAAATTTCAGAGTGTTTGTTAAAAAACTGTGCACGGAGCCAGGGAATGCTGCTACTACTACATAGATTAAATAATATATTTCTAATCAAGGGAAGCAATGCCATAAGATTCAGGCACAGACATACATTAATATGGAATTAAGGGCTAGAGTACACAGCAGTAACTTAGCACTGAGGTCATGAGATGGATGTTATCATTGCACCATAAACAATTACAAACAGGAAATTCAGCGTTTAGGTTAAAAAGGGAAAAAACCCACATTATGGAAATACACAGGCAAGACATTCAAACACACTTAAATCTGCCCTCTACTGTTACACAAAAATCACATGATTGAAAACCTATCCCTGCCTATGGTCCTAAATCAGATTGAACTGTTTTAAAGGTATCTTAGCTGCATCCCATCCCCTTCAAGTTACTGAAAAAAACTGCCATCTAATAAAATCTGTCATTCCCAACTGAATCCTCCTGCTGCATCCTCTGGCCCACAGCCTCTCTCAGTTTTCAGTTCTATCAATTCTTGTTCTCAAGCTTACTCATCAAACCAGCAGCCTAACCTCATCTTTAAGGTACAAACCATGTCATTACACACATGCCATAATGAAATCGTCCCTAAAGGGTTTATATCAAGTTTTCTATGCCTTGTGGGATACAAGGCACGTTAGGGTGCCTTTTCTGCTTTTTTTGCAATGTTCCACAGAAAATGATAATGGTCAAGTGTCATATCTTTGAAGAAGCAGATTTAAATCTTTGTCCCCACTCCTAACTTGAACAGGTGTTTAAGAGATTTAAAAGTTTGATTTAAACTCAGTTTTTAGGATCTTGATTTAAAGTTTTTGGTAGTTCCAGCTTTCCAGTCAATCTTCCTCAGGAGACAGACTCTAAATTGTTGCTGTAACAGACCAGGGCAGGGAGTGGAGTCAAGCACATGCTCAGGTAGGTGTAACAGACATGAGGTATTACAGAAGGAGAGACTGTAACCTGCTGGACAGGACAGCAATGAGACACTGGGTGCAACATTTACACCTATATTGTCATAATGCTTTCAGGTTTTAGCATTAATTTCATCCTGTCCTTGAGATGTAAGTTTGTTTATCTCTTTATATAGCTTCAGCAGGGCAAAAATGAAAAGACATCCAGATCAACTGGCACGTTTACAACCAGGATCATTTTGTACACAAAAGCCAGTCTTCCAGAGATGGGGATCCTCCACCCACTACAATGAACAGAGCCTCTACTGATTCCTTTGCCCACAGCAAAACTCAGTGGACCTCAGCCAATCTCATCCATAATCACATCCACCTGCAAAAGAAAACAGCAATATTTGTACTTCATTCAAGGGAAGTAAATTATACTCACAATATGGTAACATTTTCAAAACAGATATCTGTTATTGCTTCATCCACAATAGTCACCTCAGTATCAAAAACCTCAGCTCCCATTCTGAACAAACAAAACACTGCATAGCGCTGTGATTCTGCAGAGAGTCAGAGGAAGTTTTTATTAGCCACACTGCATGTCATAATCCTAAACACTGTCAGGAAACAAAACTGTACAACATGGTAATTCAGACCTCTAAGGAGTTATCCTCAAATTCTTACCACCAGGAATTTTCATCATAGGATTTTATGATAAATGACCTATCAAGGCTGCTGCATAGGTAGAACAACATACACAAAGGGAAAAAATGCCTACCTCTATTAGGAGAAAAGTTTGTAAGAGTAATCAAGTATAGCATCTGCTAGTAACTTCAAAAATGTAAGTAAAAATGTAATTTTGTTTAGTAAAGCTGACTTTACACACAAAAAAATAACATTTGATCTAAAGTCTGTATTATTTTATGAATGTGCTACATAGGAGTAGACTATTTTGCCATGCTGTGCACCTCTGACCCTATTGAAAATCAAAGTGAAATCAATGCCAGGTGACAGCTGGAACAGATTTAGGATTAATCTCCATGACACAGCAAAACGCATGTACTTGAAGGCTATCCAATAATACACTCAACACCAACAGTCAACTTTCATTTCAATTTCTCTCTGGAAACAGCCTCCAATATACTCTCTCAAGAGCAGACAAGACATAGAACAATGTGTTTCATCGGAAGTTTCTCAGTTAACCAGTTTATACAACATTTTTCTGTTGCTTCCTCTGGAATTCTTCCTCGGGTGGACTCTTTAGAGAGTAAGGTTTAAACACAGAACCACAGGACTTTGAACTAACTCAGCCTGCTACAACCTGCTCCTTCCAATTACAAGCATTTACACAACAAAGAGTAAAATATGGACCTGAAATGAAAGGTCAAAAAAGGGGTTGAGTATGAACTTCCGCCTTCAGATTAAATTTACAGGCATAAGCAATTGCTTATCAGAGTACTTCATTACATCTTACATACTTTCTTTCTTGCTGAAGTGATCAGAGCCTTTCCACATTAATGGTATTCGAATATCTAAAAGGGGAAGAAAGAAGATAGGGAGATTAAGTTATAGTCAATACTGTAGATCTGTGATCAAAACAAATTACAAAAAGTGTGTTGTTTCTTTTTCTGATGTTCTGGTGGTAACAGGGCCTTCCACCCAAAGAACAGCATAACTATTCCAAGTTTATTATTCACATCAAAAGAAAATGCAATAATTAGTTCAACTTGAAGTGTCATTTCTGTTTAGAAATTATGCTAGAATAAAGAATATTTTAAATCTCATTTGAAAGTAGCTGAAATAACATTTCAGAGAAGCCGTGTAACATAGTTCTGAGAGGTATTTTCTGAGCCCATTATTATGCACAGATGTAAACCAAAATCCTGCTTGCCTTTTGCTGGAAAGCACTCATCCCACTGCAAGAGGAAAACCTTACTCCTTTAATGACAAGACTGGGATACTTTTACTGCAAACACTTCAGTCTTGTTTTGCTAACCACAGAGAAAATACCACTTGTAATCACATTTCCAGTCAGCATTGTCTTAGTCAGCATAAAAAGAGTTTAAAAATCTTTTTTTTTAACTCAAAAATATCTTTCTACTTCAGAACCATAGCAGAGAGGCAATTACAGAACCATTATTTTAAACCATGCCTTTCATTTTAATATTAGGAAAGTATTTTCTTCACTAAATTTTCCAATTTATCTACTAAACCCAACATAGTACTAAGTGATATTTTCCTCCAGCTTCAAGGACTCAGGTTAAGACATAATGGTTTTTATTAGTCCCCTGTTAAAAGACAAATGCTGTGAGAGCTTTACAAATCCAAACCTGGCTTCTGAAGTACAAGGGTGCTGTTTAAAAGTATATGCAATATATTAAGTGACACATGATGGCAGCAGTGAACAGCATGAGCTCAGCTGTCCTGTGACAAAAATCTTCAATATTATTATAAAGAAGCACTGCTGATTCCAGTGTTGTCTTCATATGAGGCTGATGGAAAAATCCACATTCACTATGCTAAGATGCAAAATGGTACCAGTATTTTGGCATCAGATTGTCATGTACTCCTACAGGGGTTTACCCTCAAAACTTCTTGTTGATTTAAGTGAAAACACATGTAGTCACTGTCTCAAAAGTTAAATGAAAAATTCTAATTTTAGTTAATTTTTATTATGATGAGACATCTTATTATAAAAGCTATTTCAATTTTGAAACTTTCAAATTCATCTATTTTTAAGTGTTCAGGAAAACTAATGAACCTTCAAGTGAACTTCCAGCATACAGTTTTAGACCTCCAACTTCCTAAAAATCAATACATCACCATGTTCTGAAACTGCCTTTCACTTCTAAAGATGCATTTGCATAGCAAACATTTCTAAAAATAGGGGGTTTTACATAAAGAGAAATAGTTTCATTAAAATCATTATAGAAGTCTCTCTCAAACTTTTAAAATATAGATATATATATTCATCTTTGTCAGAGACAAACATTCAAACATTCATGTCAGACAACATTCTTTTCCTAAAATACAAAGGTCTCAAGTCTACATTCATATGTGAAAACAGTTACAAATAAAGCTTTTTCTCTCTTTAATCAGAGCAAACTCTGAATGACAACTTTAATGCCCTTAACAGACCTTGTTAGCAATTAGAGTACTAGATGAAAGATTACTTCTGTATGCCACTTTCAGTATCTTGCTGAAAAATTTACATCTTGGTCAGGAAATCATCAGGGTATAGACAGTCAGTCCTGGAACAAGTTTAACATGATACCTGTAAATCAGCTTTCAATTCCTTCTTGGACTGAAAGAACTGTCATTGATCAAAAACAAAGATCAATTTTCACACACCTTAATTTCAGTTACTATTAGCTGTAAATACATGTGGATGCAAATTGGATACATTCAAATACTACAATTAATCAAATTCAACCCAAATGATTCCTCTATAAAATTACTTTAAATTATGATTATGCTTTTTGATCAACATTTGATGCATCGTCCTCTGACAAAAAAAATCAACTGGTACAATAACATAAATTACATAATCTATTCAAAAATATGGTAAAAACGATAGAAGTGTGAAAAACTGTGGATTCAGGAATGCACTTCCCACACAGTATCTGACATAGTTGCTTTCTGTAGGAGCATTTTCCTCAGTAGTCCTGCATAGCTCTTCCCAAACTTTTGCAGTTGGTCACGACTGCCCTGTTTTTTTGGTAATCATCATCTGGCACGTACTAACCACATGACACACTAATAAATTTATAAGTGGATGGATTACTGAGGGTAGAAAACCAGGAGGTAATAACAGGTGACCTATAGAAAGAACACATCAGCAAAGGCTAAGGACAATGTACAGGCTTTTCTGCTGTAACCTGGACCTGGGCAGGCTCTCTGGCACGAGTATCTGAGGAGGGGGGAGGCATGGCAGCCTCCAGCACTCCCAGGCTGGACTTCAGAGGGAGGCAGTTGGTTCTTCCTCCTCTTCACCTCAATCTGTGCCACGTTTCTGAGGACATAACCTCCAGTTTGAGAGCCACTGTGTTGGTACCAGGGCAGAATCATTAACAGACAGCACTGAATACACTGTGGTGTATTTCACCCTTCCATGGTCTATCTCATCAAAAGAAATGAGCTAATTTTTTTATATCTTGAGCAAGTTTTTCATACTAAAAACAGAGTTCTTAAAAAACTCTGATTTTCTAAAGATAGCAGAAGTGTATTATATGACCCTAAAATCTTCACTGCAGATAGCTCTCCAAATTTGAAGAAAGGTGCAACCACAGCACAGACAGGCAAACAGATGCTTTCATCCAACTACCATAAGGAGGAAAGACAGATACACATTCTGCAAATGTTTTTGCCAGCTGTGCTGGCAAAAAAACCATTATTGAACCATGTGCTCATCATTCTTCTTCTACTAGAATTTACCTTGCTTAAAGACCTATCAAAATATGCAGAACTAACTGAAACAGTTTCAGTAGTCAGCTCTTCTATACTATTTTATTCTTAATGAAGCAGGTCAGGGAGCACAAACAGACCTGTAAGCAAAGCTGGTAGAACAGACACAGTACTGCTGAATGTAGTAACATCCATTATTGGCACAGGCAAACAAAACAATACATCCACAGTGCTGAGTTTGAGAACAGCCTAGAAAACAGCCCACTAGGAATGGTTGCTACACATCCTTGTTTAAAATTGGCCTGCATTGAAGCCATGCCACTATACCTTTGCTGTAGTAATCTGTGTTGCCTAAATAACATTTGCATACTAATTATAACTCTGCTCTCAATTTGTTAGACATGCCCTGTACTATCACTCCAAAGTCTGCTGTTGTGGGGAGAAAAAGTTTTCAGCACACTCACACTTACGTAGCTCTGAAAAGCATTCAGTGTTTCGTGGCAAACAGAAAAGTATTTCCCTCTGTGGAACACCCTGTGAGTCAAATGG
This sequence comes from Notiomystis cincta, assembly GCA_013398075.1. Lineage (NCBI taxonomy): Eukaryota > Metazoa > Chordata > Aves > Passeriformes > Notiomystidae > Notiomystis > Notiomystis cincta. The sequence goes on along the minus strand of VZRX01018457.1, from coordinate 128,867 downwards.
AAATAGAAGGTAGGACCTTCAAAAGCCCATGTGTGACTAAAGCACAAGTCCCCTTGTAGACTGATGCCTCTGAACCACATACACACTTTAAAAATATGACCTTGTTTGTATAGTTTGTGTTACAAGCTGTCCAGCTAATTAGTTTCTATAATTAAGTGACTCCCGGCCTCTTACCTGATATAGCAACCTTTGCTCTGCATGCCATCCGGTCTTTCATCTCATTTTCTGAAGACCTCGAAAAGGAAGAAAAGAAAAAAGACATTTCAGATCTGTGCATTTAGATATCTAAAACTCAACCCTTTAAACACTAAGAAGTGTCAGAGTTTCCATATTATAGCTCATTTCAAAAGGTTTTCTTTAAAGTTAATTTTGGTATCTCTGGTTTAAGACATGAGTCATTAATTTCTCAAGCATAATCTGGAAGGAAGGTACACCACCATTTTTTTAAATTCCCTAGAAGATTTTACTCCAAAGTGTATGTAACCTGAGTATTAAAAGACAGGTAGATTCATCTTCCTTGTCTCTTCCAGCTGCAACAGGATCAAATGCATTATCAATTTTTCACTTCTGCACATGTCAATGAAGATGCAACTTAATTTATTGGTTCTATTATTGCTTAAAGAATTGCCTCCTCCTCTACTAATGAAATGAAAATTTCTAGTTGCTACCAGTGTCATGACTTCCACAGGCAGCTAGAATATCTTCAGAACTCAGAGAGGAGAGACCCTAGAAAACCCCAGAATTTTCTCTCTCTGCCACAATTAAGCCTTAAACACTTTCCAGTCTGAAGCAAAGATCAAAAGAAAAGGACTCCAAATTAACTGTCAACTACCAAAGATGCAATTCAAATGACAGAGAAATAACTCTGTAGCTTGCATCTCTTCTAATGACCTCCACGGACATCTCAAGGACCCCTGAAGACAGAAATCCAAGCAATGCATGGCAGTCACAAATCAAGTACACAACACAACTGTTCAGATGTCCAAATATCCCTGCCCTCTTCTGGACATCACCATTCTGTGCTCACTGACATCAGTGACAAGGTGGATACACACTGGATGTTATTCCATCACTAAAAACATAAATAAAAGACGAATCACAACAAAAATCCTTATTTTATTAGGAAAAAGCAAGACAAATGCAATAATTACGAAATACCATGTGCATTATGTGATAGTTTTCAAAATTAGCTTCAGAATAGTTGACAAAAAAATGCTGCTCTTTCCTCCAACACATTTCTCCTACAAGGCAACATTTCTGAAAGCAAAAAGCAGCAGAACTGCTCCTACAGATATATTTAACTGGAGCCACACATGTACTCAAAGAGTTTTTATACTAAACTGAAACATAACATTTCATTAAATTACTAACCTGAGAGCAACAGTGTCTCTGCACCATGATTTTCAACACTGCACCCCAAATATATTCCATTTAGATCAAAAAATTATAACATAATTCAAATAAAACACACATACTTTAGGTCCTTCAAGAGATAGAATGTGAGAATATTTTCAGCTACTTTTCTTCCCATTGAATGCTGCATTTATCACTTCGCTGTAGTTAACACAAGTGGCCAGCAGAGGGTACCAATTAACCATGATGGGGCCATTATTAAAGGACCCTCGATAACAATAGAAAGAATGAAAAATACAAATATCTGTATTCTGACTTGGATAGCTTTGTTTTGTCCCATCAGGCTTGGCTAAGTACCGTTTTGTATAATAAGGGTAATCAAGAAAATACGTCCATTGTGTTACTTAATACTGAAATACAGTTTAATGTCAAAAATAAAATCTACCCAGTAAACTGCGGCTCGTATTTAATTTTCTAAAGCGAAAAGAAGATAACAGAATTATTTTATAAAGTAATGCTCTAAGGCAGCAGTACTTTATGTTTATATGGGGGAAGAAATAAGGATTTAAATCCACATTCCTGGAGAGACTGCTAAGAATTCACGTCAGTAAAGGCCTGCTTCCCCCTGCAGCCTCTGAACGGAGCTGTTACTCACTGCCCCTGGGTCCCGGCCGGGCTGGGCTCCTGCCCCGGGCCCCGCAGCTGTGCCCTGTAGGCTCGGATTCGAGCATTGCAAACCATCAGGTTCTTCACGGCGCGCAGGAGCTGCTCCCTCTGCGTGCTCGCTGCCAGCAGTTTGCAGATGCCTTCTCGCATGCGGACCTCAAAGTTGATCTTCTCTTGGATGTCACAGTCCTAGACATGCAAAAAAAACAAAGGATTGAACAAAAAACCAACTAATAATACTCTCAGTTTTTTACATCCCGTGCAGTTGGGACAGAAAACGCTGGGTTTTAATTATGCACAGCTATTGCAATGTTTACTGAATGAACGGTAGTTCTCTCTTCAGGAGCAAAGGAATAAAACATGGGGCACAACAGATTTACTATATCCATTATACATGCAAATTCCAAACCAAGATTAACTCACTGTACCATCTGAAAGTTACTAAAAATTTATGTGCCTCGATGTGTCATTCATAGAACAGTAACATATGGTCCTAGAGAGGGCTAACTGAACAAAGCTTATAAATTTAAACCACACTTTTCACAGTGACCCCTACTAAAATAAACTTTAAACTGAAGAAAATGCCTGAAATATTTTAACTCAGAAATTCAGTCTCATTACCTCTTTGGCTGTCTTTAAAACAGCGAAGGAAATGCATTTTTTCACTTAAGGTTTATAAGAAATTCAGGTAACAGCAGAAGCAAAAAAAAAAAGGAGACTATCCCAATATTCAGCTGCATCAGGTGATGAACTGAAAAGTCAAGCAGCAGTAGTGGCTTCAAGACTATGCAGGCATCATGCCAGGCACACTTTCCCTTCAAACTGTGAAGTAAACTAAACATGGCTGGCAAGTCACTAGAATTCACCATTGCTGTATTTTGAAGGATTGGGGGTTCCTTAAGGTTTTATAAAAACTGCTGGGAAGTCAACTTTTTTCTGCCTACTTTCACAGAAAACATTTATAAATGTGCATTATTCCTCACTCGCGACTTCAAAGAAGTCAATCCACACCAGGCCAGAAAATAATTAAGGTGAAGGATCACAGTTTGCTGTCCCCAAAGGCCTGCTAGGTACCACTGATGGTTGATACACATTACCTTTTTATGTGGCTACCCCTGGCCAAACCAAATATTTCTGACATGTGAAGAACAGAGTGAATAACAGAATATTGTCATGGTATTGCAGGTCAGTGAAGAGTGACACTTTCTCATTACTAAACAAGAGTGCTCCAACTACCTCTGGAATTAACAAGTTCATGGTTGTTTGGGAGTGAGTAGCTCCCAAAGCTCACATCAGAGGTATTTTCCATAGAGGTTCTGCTGGTATTCCCTACAAGCTGATATATGAAAGCCTGGGACCCAGTTTGGCACCACGGACTATCCCATTTTTAACCCTCATGGGTTTGCTTTTCAAAGTTTCAATCACAGCCAGAAGGGGATAAAGCAGGGCAACAACACATCTGCATTCTCAGCACCTGCCTCTCTATTCACACTTTTTCTTAGGACTCATCCCACAAAAGAAAACATAAAAAAGGAGAGCAGTAAATAGCTTTCATCCATCTTCTTTTCTTCTAAGTCAAATTTTACATGGCTATGAAAACCTAAGCAGGGCCCACACCAGTCCATAAGAAATAATTACTTATTCTCTGAGCCTGAACTAATAAATCAGCCACTACAAAGCTCCAAAGAATGACATCACACTTCCCCCTAATAAATCCCAAGACAGCAGGTCCCTGCACTGTCCCAGCTCCTGTTCACATCACCAGGTACAGAGCTACAGGAAGGAAATAAGCACTCCTGTTTGGGGCATCTGCATGTATCCACACTGAGGCTTTCAAGAACTGCACAAAGCATTCAGTCCACACTACATCTCAGCCAGGCTCACATAAAATATTCTGGACTAGCAGTAAATGGCTGTTGTGCCATAGTTTAAACAACCACACCATATAAATCTCACGTGAAGGAAGGATTCAGCAGCCTGATTTGGGAATGTATGAAGTTCTTTGTGAACTGAAAGAGATTGGTCAGCTTTCCCCCCCCCTTCTGTCTAAAATTACAGGCACACCATCTGGACCCGGAGGAATGATACAGCCCTGTTTTGCCATATGCTGTCTACTAATGCACTGTTTTCCTTGTGGGGTCCATCCTTCCCCCACCAGAGGCAGCACAATCTAGACCAGATTATTAACAGCTGCTGGGATTTTCAGCCCCAAGCTCAGGAACTGCCAAAGAAACACTTCCAGAAAGTGTCTTTGTATTCCCCACCTAAGTATACTTAGTATAAGCAATTTTTAGTATTACACAGGTAATGCAGTCACAAAACAAACAAAAATAACAACAACTGAGAAAAATTATACGGATACTGCTGAAAGTAGGACAGGTTAAAATTTTACTTCGTTTAATTAGTAACTTCATCACAGGCTTTCAGAATTTTATTCCAAGGTACACTTCTGATTTTCTGCCACATTGGTTTACATCTAAATCCTGTAAGTATAGTATATCTATTTAAAGTAAGCAAGTGGCCAGGCAGTGGGTACTCTTCTACAACAGGGGCTATGAAGTCAAGACACCAGCTTGGGCACTTGTAGCTAGAGACAGAGTGAGCGTTTGCTGCATTGACAGCCACAGCTTCACAGACATTCCAAAGTTCAACTTATTTGGGGTTTTAACCAGATCGAGGCGTAAAAAAAGCCCTCATGAATCGGAAAACCAGTGGCTGAAAGATTAAAGAGGCGCAAGGAAGCAGCTCCGAGAGCTTGCGGAGGGTGAGCGAGGGTCCAGCTCGGCCCGGCCCAGAGCAGCNNNGGGCGTGTGGCGGCAGCGGCAGCGCGGCCGGCCGGGCTCGCAGGGCAACCTGCGGGTACGCAAGTGCCTTCGGACTGTGACTGACGGCAGCGGTAACCCGCTAATGTTTAGCCATAAAAGCGAGTGCCATTAATAAAGGCCAGTACCTTTCTTGGCTTCTTGCTTCCTCGTTAGTTTGCTTCCTGAAAAAGGCCGGTGCCACCTCTTTCTGAGGAGAGTCCTTACGGGGAGCGGCTCATGGCAGCGTCCCGAGGCCGCACAGTGCGCAACCACTGCTGCTCCAAAGCATGCCAGGAATTTTTACTAACCAAGTTCTTGGTTTCCTGCAGGTCATCTAATTATGCATCTTTAATATGATGGTGCTTCAATAGCTGCACTAGTAGCATGTGTTGTTATAAGTATACTGTTAGATACTGAATAAAAGTGCGTTAATTAGTCACTAGATTGACTGGAGAGGAATGGGAGTCATCTCTCTTTTCTGCTGCCAGTTTTACAGCTCTGTTTGGCAGATGAAACAAATGAGCCAAAATAGTGTCTCCCATCCATTCCTCATCCCTGATTTCTTGGCTTTCCTCTCTGAATTCCTCCTCGACAGGTGACGGTCAGAAGCACAGATCCTCATTGCTTCGCACAGGGTTGTCAACATTTGTGGGAAGTAAAATGTGCTGGAATGAGTGAGATATACAGTGTTGCTAACAGCTTTCTACAGAAGACAGAAGTCTCCAGGCTAACATATGCTTATTTAAAATATAAGAAAATGTAGTTAGAAGGGAAAATTTTTAAAGACTCATTGCTTCATCAGGATTTCACATAGGTGCTCAGCAGTTCAGCTGGACCCCTGACATAGACAACTGGGGCACAAACACAGCAGGCTAGCCTTGAAGGAAAATCATGACTTCTGGACCAAAGGTATGTATTCCTTGGTGCAAGGCAGAGGACAGGGAGCTCTGCTTCCCTCCAGGGTGCTCAAGTCTCACCTGGAGGCAGAGATGGCAGAGGCAGCTGTTCAGGAGTTCCTGTCTCCATGTTGGGCCATGTTTCTTAGGGCAAGGAGAGGCATTCAGATATTCATTAAATACCTTCATGCCATCCTGAAGTCCTCTGTGTACCCCTGGCAAGGCACACGCCACAGCTGGGAAGCCCTACCCTGTTGCTTATAGGTCAAACTTTACAAAATAAGGGCCTTGTTACCCTTGTAAAATCATGGCTCAGGCCTGTTACTTCAGCTAAATAGAAAAGGACTATGGGAAAGAGAGTCAGCTTAATTAGAGGTAGAAAAACAAGTTATATAACCATTATGCATTCACATTGTGGTTTATGGTGGTTGGTTGAATTACATTTGTTGTGCTTAAATGGAATGTTAAAGGCCTAACTGCTTAAAAAGGCCTGGTTTTTGCAGTAAAGGGCTCTCTCTTGCACCTGCCTGGGCAGTCTGCCTCACTCCACATCCTAACATTTAGTGCCCAACAATGGGAGAGCAGATTACAGTGAGGAGGTGGACTGTGGCCAACAACGAAGCCCCGCGGACCCAGAACAACAGGATACCAGGTTGCAACGGAGAGGACTGCAACTCTCAACTAGGCAGCCCTTACAAACCTGGAACACTCAGACTGCATCAGAAAGAAGAGCTCAGACCCTGCTACAAAACCAGGGGACTTCTTTGTGAACCACGGTCTGATGGAGAGCAAGATGCCAGCACAGCCTGCAAGGTTGGGTCAGTGGTATTTGCTGGGCGAAGACCCGTGGGACTGTGAGTATCCTGGGCCCGGGGAGGTGTCCCGGTAGCATCGATACAGCTTAGAGATATTTGTAGCACATTCTCCACATTCTGTAACTTTTATTACGGATTAAGGAACGCTGTAACTGTGTCCTAGATAGGAGAGGCCTTGATGTTAAAAACTGTGTGTAGGTACAGCAGGGAGTGCTAGAAAGCAATACTGATAATAAACTCAGACATGGATCCAGGGCACGGGTCCAGGGAATGGATTGAACCTCAATTCAGCACATGATGTTGCGGGCACTGGTGAACTCCCCGGACCTCCCCGGGAGCAGGACACACCCTGCCACTGCCACTCTGCAGAGTGCCTGCCATGCAAGCAGCTCCCCCCGCAGCGGCTCCCTCGCTGGCTGCTCCGCTAGTGGTGCCCCCCTTGGGCCCCCGCTCCTCCCCCGGCCCCACCAGCCCCTCCAGCCTCCGCAGCCACCACCCACCCAGAGAACTGCTGGCCTTTGACAGGTATCCTGGATCAACCTGTGGTTCCAGCTCCAGAACCCTAAGTCAGGACACACGGCAGATTGACGGCCTACACGGAACGCTGCTGCTGCTCTGGCATCGCTGTCAGAGTGCACTGAAACACGGAGCTCTGCCAGGTATCACTGCGTGCCCATCCCCTTACAAAGACTTAGGCTATTCTGTTGTCAGAGAACTGTGGAGACTGCTGCAGGAGAGTTTCTCGTTCAGTGAACAGGTGACACTGTGTGCTCAAACCCCAGGGTGCAGGCGGGCCAGCCTCACGATATTTGTGACACCATTACTGGAACTCTGTTAAAACTAACCTTGTATTTTCAGTGAGTTGTGTATTTTGACAGGGCTGTTTATTGGAGAGATTAAGGGCTGGCTATGTGAATGTAGTGTCTTTCTGCATGCCACTTGCATGACAACATTTCTTGCTTTGAGGCTGCTTGGCAAGGTCGAAATTCTTCAAGAGAAATGCTGATATATTGCATGATTGGTAAAACTTGCCATGTGGGAGGTATTTTCAAGAATTTTGATTTAAAAGTCTGATTGGACCGAATTAGTACCAATTCTTTGCTCAGTTGTAATTATGTTTGCTGTTACCACAACAATTAGAAACTTGTACACCTGGAAAAATATTTGCAAACTCGGTACCCTCAGATCATCATCTATCATTACGTGGCCCTTTAGAAAATTTGGTATATCCCTCCTTGAAAATATTTTGGGTGGATATTAATGGAACAGCAATTAACTTTTGAGCCCGATCTCAAAACATTGCATGATTTACATGGGTGAGGCCCGTGCCACTCATAAATCAGGCATTCCTTTGCTCACTTAAAGGCAAACCCTGAGATTTACCTGCAGCAGCTATTTGAGAATTAGATATAATTAGCTCACGACTCTCCACTGTAAAGGCAGGCAGAACTGTGCTGGCTTTGTCTCTTCCCTTTTTTTTTTACCCCACAACTTTAATAAGGTAATTTTTTTGTGAATATTTCGCCATGAGGACACGTGACAGCATTTCAAATACATACAGATATTTAGTGATTCCAGTACAGTAATTCTTCCTTGCCACTTATAAATTGAAATTGGACTTGATATCAAAAAGTTTAAGTACACTGATGGACCACAAATGCATTAAACAGTAGCTCACTCCTTCAAAATCATCTGAAACCATCACTTTTGTAGCTGTTTGTATGCAAGTGTCAGTCTTACACACCTGCTGACCTGAGTTACATGTGCAAAACCCATGGCAGTATTACATAACTGTCCTTGATGTTTTATCCTTAAATAATTATATCTCATTAGTTTTAATAGTCCAAGCTCAGATCTGTTTTGCAGGCAATCTTGAAAAGCTGTCTTAGCATCTACAAACTGAGCACTGAAGTGCAATTTGCAATATCGCAAGATACACACTGTTGTCATTTTTCTGAATAAAGCTGCACTTTAAAAAACCATGGCAAACTTATACCAGAAAAGTCCTGACTATGGGTGGGTATTTTCAAAAGTCTTTGCGCTTACCATGAGCTATTCTCAAAACTAAATGATACAAAATCACAACGTATTTGCCACACCTTTATAATCTCTCCAGTAAATCCATGTTGCTGGTATTCCATTTACTAATCAGTCCTTTGCTTGCATATTGTTTATTGATGTTTAACTGTTGTATGACAAATTTTTGGTAGCTTTCTTCTAAAGATAGAGTCAAAATGAGTTAAAATCTGTTGTATCTGAAATTTTAAAAGGAACAGTTTCTTTCTTACTTTTATTTTGCTTTAATGTCATATATGCATTGAAGTGTGGAAAAATATAATCTTGACTTTTTAGGACAGTTTACTGTTGCTGTATTAATAATTCTGAATATGTCCTTAATGTCATAGCGTGAATTCACTAACTTTATAATGAGCATTATCCATAAAATATTATTTGAGGTTACATATATGCATTCCTTTGGTTATTTGCAGTTTGTTCATGGTACCATTGACTACTTAGCTGAAGATTAATGACGTAGCCAGCTGCTTTACAAACTTTCCCATACCATTGTGTAGCTATCTGCTGGACACTTATAATTTTAAGCAGCTTTCCCAGCTGCTGTTACTTGAGGCTTGTTTGTAGGATATGTTAGGGAGACCCTTCCAAGGCCAAGCCCTGGCCCTAGCTGCTCAGAAGTAAGCCAACAGACCCAGGTGTTTCTGCTCTAAAAATGTAATCAGGTGACTTTGACTTGCTGATTTGGGCTTATAAAGCCTTATAAAGGACCCCCTTTGCAGGTAAATTTGGAAACCTTGCCCAGGAAGGCTTCTCCAGCTTCTCACTGTGAAACAGGGCTTACCAGCTATTGCAGACTCTGGGTGATGGTGCAGTATTAGGCAATTGATGATGTTTCATTGTAAATCACTGTCCTTTCTCTCGTGTGCTGCTGATTACATGTGTTACCTTGCTTATTTTGCTCAGTGGGGCTTTATTGCTTTACTTTTATGTTGCCTTCATGTTCATAGTAAGACACATGCATATTATCAAAAACACAAAGAACGGGGAACACGGCTCCTCAAGAACATTTAGGTAATGCAATATTTACACTGGAATGTTTGAAAGCAGGTGAAAGTCTCAGATTAACTGAACTGCATTGTCATTGAATCAATGCTTGACCAAAGTTGAGTGAGGCTACAGCCTTGACTGAATGGCTGAAACCTTTGGTGAGTTTGATGTAAACTGTGGGAGCAGGTGAAAATAATAACCTTACTGTAGAGATAAACAAATAAGGAATTCATTACTGTAAGTCTGCCTTGCTAAAATCCCTTCACCAACTCACCAAATAGTGCACTACCATGGAAAATTAAAACAACATGTGAAAAATACACCCTGGAACACTTCCTACCCATCATCCTCCCAAGCAGTTTGGGTTAGAGTCTAGAACACACATGCTGGTTCAATCTTTCCAGAAGCACTGCCTCCAAGACTCCTGAGAACAGCTCTCAGGTATGCACCAGGATGGCTACATGGATACAATAAAAATCACTACCAAAGGACAAGTTAGGCCCCAAATTATTTCAGGCAATCTCTAAAACCATTTTTGCTGGTAGTGTAGACAGCTCCCAGGAATCTGTGGCAGTTGTCCAAGAATTTTAGATGCTAATTAGCATGGTTTTGCAGTACAGTCTGTTCAACAAATCTGAGTTTTAATAAAGTACCAAAATGTGACTATTAGTAGCATAAAGAGCCCGTGCCTGCAGCTCCTACTGCCACTGACTGAATTGGGGCCCTTAAGAAATCAGTGAGAGTTAAATGTGTAGGACTCAGCCCTAAGCAACATGAACAGTATCTCCTCAAGCTCAGTGCCTACCTGCTCTTCATCTGGTTCTAATGTGCAATTTTCCAGTACATTAGGAACATGTTTCTGCAAAGTCTGGCTTCTCACATCCTTGCACCTGCCTCTGCTTTGGTCCTCTGTTGCATTCACTTTCTAGAGATGTTATGTTTTTTCATTATAAAATCAGGCTTCATAATTCAGTGGATCTGTCAGATGCTTAATTAAAAAATTAAAACCAAACTTCTAGTACTATGTTTTAAGGGAATCTGAGACTGAGACTTTAGAAGGCATTTCTACAGGTTTAGAATGAGGTGAGATGTTCTTTCCACATTTCATGTCTAGCTCCAACAAAGCTCTCCTGCTGCTGTTACAGCACACAAACTAACTTGAAATGAAGGCTTTATGCCATCTACACTATCCAGAGATTTGTGGTTCAACTAGTAACTATTTTGCTTGCTCCCTAACTGAAGAGTAAATCCAGCAGACAGCAACAACAAAAAAAGAAGAAGCATTGTAACCATGTTTTTTTCTCTAGACAAACCTCCACTGAATGGCAGAGAAACCCAAGGCACAACCTACAAAACAAGGAAAATCCTGCACAGTCACTGCTGCTAGTGCAGAGAAGTCAGAAGGGGGTAGGGTGAATTAAATAGGGGATCTATATCCTGCCTTCTGGGGTTTCTTAAGTGAAACATTTTTTTCAGATGAATCACACCATCCTTTTATTTGCCATATGCTTTGCATTGCAAAGCATTTGGCTTCCTTCTAGTATTAGTGTAACTGGAGAGCAGAGAAAAGATCATTGTCTATCTAAATCACTGCTCTGCTCAAGTGTTAGATCAGCATATTATTTTAAATGTTAGGCCCATGATTTTGGTTTAGCAGGTACAAAATGTCTACACCTACTCTTGACAGCACTGCAGTATTTTTCTTAATTTCTTAGTTCCCACAGCTTGCTACACCTACTCCTTGAATATCATCAGAGTGTGACAGTAGAAATGCATTCAGTTCCTCTTCAGATTTATCCTAAATGGAAATCTATGAAGATTTGTACTGGACACGTGGGAAATAATTTGCAAAGGCTTTTTATAACTGACTACTTATTTAATTTTAAACTGAAGAGCAAACTGTTCCCATTGATTGCCTCTTTGATGCCATGATATGTGACCACTATAGATTTGTGAAATGGGCAAAGACTCTGGAATTTAGGGTGTTCACCTGAACACTTACTGGAGCCTCAGTAACTCATTTATTTATTCCAGCCTGCTGAGGTCAGTTGAAAGTCTTTCCTTTCTCTTAGCTGGGCAGAAGTGCAACATGTAGTCCTACAAACAAATTACCTTACTGTAATGCAATTCAGGCTCAGTTTTGATTGGAGAAGGTGAAAATTAACCATCTGTCTGACACTGAGCTAAAGCCTGACCCTATCATGGTGAAAGTTATAGCAAGAGAAAACTTTATGGGCTCCATCTTAGCTAACTGAGCAGTGTGAAGTAGGTATCTTCTCTAAGGCAGTCATGGAGCAGTCACTGAAGATGTCATCCTATAACATGCAGGTGGCCAAGTCAGTTAGGAAGCATCACCCTTACCTTTCTGTAATAATTAGACAGAGAGGCCAGAACAACTTAGAATAAACTCTTACTATTTCAGGTGTTCTCGGATTCATTTTACCCCGAGAGCTTGTTCATCTTCTGCTCAAGTTTTATTTAATGTTCTACAGTTCTCCTTCAACTGCTATAATGCTCCCAATGGCACCAGGATCACATCTCTGTATGAGGCCATCAACTAAACATTGACACCTAGGTGCTTCAGTGAACTATTTTGTTGAACACTGCATGTTCCTTGTAGAATTTCTAAAAGAAACTGTAGAAGATTGAGAAAGTACAAGGAATTGTTTTTCCTTTTTCCAGATAAGAGGCCAGAAACTGACTCCTCCTGATGTCAATCCTATATTGAAATGCCATCAGATTAAATTAATGTAGCCTTTTTGAATCACCACATGAGACAAATGCATTTAAAATACATTTCATAACAGAAATAATAAGTTACATAAAATCCATCCCCATATGAATTTGGAAAACAGTTCCTGAAATCAAACCTGAAAACCTTAACAATCAAATTAAACACTGTATGACTTTAAACTGCAGTTTGAACATCTTAAAATTGCCCATGCCCAAGACAGTGGAGAGTGACTAACTCAGGTATACCAGTCACATGTATTCTTCTGTTTCTGCTTGGGACCAGGGGCACTGGTTTTGAAGGCAATTCACATGTGGTTCCCACACAGGTACAAAATCAACCCCATCAGAAGTATCCTGTTGGAAAAGGATCCTCTCAGGTGACTGACAGCTTTGCTAGAAGCCTTTCTCCAGCTGAGAAGACAATGGGGACACACATTTGTGTCTAACAAAGCATAAATTTAGCAGCCTTTCCCTAAGTTTAGAAGTTTATGTGGTCTGTCTTTTCTATTCCACCTTCTGTCTTTACAGCAGTTGAAGGAATGAGGTTATCTTTAATTCTTTTCAAAATCAAAGTGTTGAAATTGGCTGCATAGATCCATTGCTGATAGGGGGACATTTATACACTGCATTGGTTTGAGAGACCAGTGCCTGCTAAAGAAGGCAGGAGCCTCCCTTGGCATGGAAAATGTAAACCCCTTCTTCTGAATTATTATAATTTTGAAATTAAGGGGCTCTCAGGCAAGGATATGATAATAGGAATAACATTTCTTTACTGGTGTGTATGACATGGCAAAAAACAACAACTGTGGCAGCCCCAATGAACAGAACCACTGACAGCCTTCTCTCCCTGCAGGCACTGCCCCCTTGGTGCAGTGATGGTCACAGCTGGCAGGGGCACGGTGGCTCTGCTGGGCAGGGCAGGTGCCCAGAGTCCTGGTTTGATTCTTGGGCATTTACTGCAGGTGGCATTTGGTGTATAAAATATCAGTCTGAGATAGCTGCATCCCAATGTTTGCTAGGCAGCATGCTGGTGAAGTCACCAGTTTGTGTCATGGCACAATCTAACTGGGCACTATGTATTCTGGTTTCAGGGTTAGGCATGTTAGGGTTTTTCCCAAGTGATCTTGCACATGCAAGGGAGAAGTCACTTGATCATTTAATGGTTTGCCACTTTGAATCTGAAATGGGGAATAAGTGCACTGAGAATATCATAAATCTAAACTCCTATATGTGAAAATAATGTCAGAAAATCATCTTCCTTTTGATAGACAGAGGACTTCCACCTGTTGCTGTGAGAGCAGATGTAAGCCCACTTCTGATAGCAATCACCCAGGTAAAAGGAGCAATTCTCCAGTTAGCCCTTGGGATTGGTTGGGTTTTGTTCTTCCTGAAGGTAGATCCAGGTTGAGTATTTGCAGATGTTCTCTTTGTTTTTCCCAAACAATGTAGAATATCTCTGCAGAATACAATACTTGGAAACAATCTCCATCTGAAGCAAGTTTGTAGTTTGGTCTGATTTTTTCCAAGCACTGGAATATAAGTATCTAGGGAGAGAAAAATGGCAAAGCCATGTGCTCTGGATAACAAGCAACATTAGCTGCCCTCTGTGCAGACACCTGCACTCAAGTTCCCCCTGCACTGCTGCAGTGCTAAAGAAGTAAACAGCAATTCACCCTCACCCCAGCACATCTTGAGGTGACAGCTGTTGTCCCAATAACTGAGGCACAACAGACCAGTGGAAATTATTTTCTTTGCATTTCACATGCTATTTGGATAAGTTTGATCCATATTAAAGGAGCATGGATAGGGATCTATACTTCACTGCAAACTCTCACTTTGCCCTAAGAAGTGTTTCTTGTTAGTATGAAATTGGTTTGTCTCAATGGTTTTCCCAGCCACAGTTGGGGCTATGACCATCTGCAGCTCCTTAGTTTTTCCTGCCTCGACAGAAAACTGTAGTTTTTCTGCATTTTTCTAAGTCCTGAGTTGGGTTCCAGCTGCATAAATGGGCATTTGTCATACAAATCAGGCCAAGAAAGAGTGAGCCAAAGCAAGAAGAACTAAGGTAAATGTTATTTCATGAAAATAGCACAGTAAAAATTACGATCAACATCCTTATTGATATGTGCAACATAATAACTATTTCTGGTTGGAAATTTCTATCAGAGGTTTTAAGCCTCTGGTCCTTAAGGAAAATCTGGCTTGCATATTATGTCCTGTTTCTTATGGAAATAGATAGTGAAAAAATATTGAACAGTTCATCCACTCAAGTGCTTAAATTAAAGAAATACATCCATAGGGATAAAAGGATTTAAGTTTTTAGAACTGCCAGATAATTTTTCTATTCTCAGCATCCCTAGTTGCTGTGCCTCCTCCAAACTTCTCCCTAAATCCAATCTCTTCCTCTGCCCCTCAGAGTGCAATCCCACTGTGAAATAACTTGCCTCCATGAAACCTCAAAAGAGCCATAATGCAACAAAAAGTATTTGTCACAGCACAGCCAATACTGAGACCCCAAGAGGGATGCAAGGCTGTTCCTGAGGAATAAGCCCAGAGTCAGACCATGTCTTTTATACAGGTAATGCTTTTTTGTGGAATCACTGCAGTGTTGGATTGAAATTGTCCATTCACAGGTAGGAAGGACTAAGATAATATTTTTTTGCCTAATAAGGTGACTCACTTTTACTCATCATTACGAAAAATCAGGGGTTGAGTAGCAAACATGAGTAACTACATTTTACCTGAGGTTGGTTTTTCAGAGATTTCTATCATCCTTCTAACCATATCACAGCCTGTTAAATGAGCTGAGACAACACTTCATGTCACTGCTAGCATTTAAAATTAAAATGATGGTAACAATAAATAGCACCTCATGTTTTTACAGACAATTTCATCTAGAAGAATAAAAATAACTAGTTCTGCCTGGATGCATGCATGACTTGCACACATGCACACGTTTACTTTCTTATCTAAAAATCAATTTGAGTTCTAGGAAGCTATTTCTAGCACTTGCTCCTAACTGTGTGTTTGTACAGTGTCATCAAAAAGCAATTAGGATGTTTAAAGAAGAAACAACAAGCAAGTACATTTTTTATAACAGGTTCTTTAAAAAGCTAATACAGACCCAGAGGGAAGTTATCCAGGTCTGATACAGAGGGACACCTGTTCGAGATAATCTCCAAATACTTTTTTGCTAACAGTGTTTGGGCACTAAGGCTGTTTTAGCCAACAAGTTAAAAGCTCTGCTTTCTTTTATTCCTTCCCTGTTCAGGAATGTCTTCCCTGTCCATCAACAATCTCTGCAACACCGAGTCACCCTGCCTACATAGATAAGGCATTATATTTTGGGAGAGAAAACACCAGCACAAGCAAGCCACTACCTAACATCAAGGCCATGTTTTCTTAATTTATTTCATAGTGTGGACACTCACAACACAATCTTAATTTTTTAAAAATACCCCTAAATTTTTAAAAATATCCCTTCAGAACTGAATTAACTTCTATCTTTAAAACACCAGCCCAGGAGGGAGCTTTGAAAGACACAAGTGGGCTGTTGCTCCTCATCTGCTCTTTGTGTGGCTTAAAGTCTCTCTCCAAAAGTACATCTAACTGCATCTAAATTTACTGATCTAACCAAATAGCCTGAGTTTGGGATAAAAGGTTTCAAAAGAGAATGGGCAGTGGAGTCTAATCCCAGGTAGCACTGCAGCTTTCATGTAAGCCTTGGAGAGAAACTGTCTGGGGAATTTTGCATGCTGGGAAGGCTCACCTGAGTTTAACATAGGCATGAATTGGTTTGGAGATGGGACCAAGCCCCATTTGGATGAGATCAGTTTGGGCTCTGTTCCTGCTCCTTGTGGGAGGATCCTTGGCTGCAAGTTATATAAAGTTAGCAACCATCTGGGGGCAAGAAATTTGAGGAAAAGATAGAATCATGGCACAATACATTTTTTTCCTTTGGTGAACACATGTTCTTTCAGTTCCCAGCCTCAGATGGAGCTAGAAGTGTCTGGCCACACTGCCTTCAAGACCTGCTGCCTGAGAGATAGATGTGTATGTGAAAACATCTGTTTTCAGTAGTCTTTTTACATACTGGGTCTTATCTATCTTTCAAATTGTAAATGTTTCACTGCACATGTGGCAGTGGCAGGAGCACAGTATTTCCTGAAGACTGCCTTTTATTTAGTCACTTTTTCCAAGGATACATATCTCTTAAATTATCTAGAGCACAGTTTGTTTATTTGTTTACCCCTCTGCATATATATCTTTAGTTCACTGCACTTTTTAGCTCCTGTGAATAAGAACATGTCACTGACTTCAGAGACTTCTTTGGAGAAGAATCTGCTTTGTGCATAAAACCATTTGACAGAACCTTCTCACAAGCTTGCAGGTGAGTCCACCACCTTGCTCTGAACACTACAGATTTAGCAATTGCAAAGGGTAGCATTCATTCCAACAACAGAAATAAAATTGTCCCTCGAAGGACAACAAACTCACCTCATTTTGCACTACACAGGACATTGCTTTAACATGGACCATCTGGCACAAAATACCAGATATAAATACAGGCCCATTTCTGCAGCAAGACACTGCCTAACACTTCCATAGTGAGTACCATTTAGAGAAGAGCAGGGCTGCAACAAGAGACAAACAATGCCTTGCCTTCGTGCTCAGGTGAATTTCACCCCATCTAACAGATTTCTGTCCTTGCCAAGTGAAACCTGCTGCAGAAGAGGACTCCAGAACAGCTGTGCAGCCACATCATTTTTCCTGCCCAGTTTGAGCATTGTTTAGCTGCAGTATGAAAACTGCATGTTACCAGCAAAGCTAAAACACTGGAGAAAACCAGGCTCTTTCATCTAACGACCATCTGGGAACTAATGAGAGCTCTGTACTTTTCTCCCAAGTTTGTTCCTTTCCTGTAGATCTTCTCTTTCTCATTTAGGAAGCCTGTTTGCTTAAGTGAGCCCCTCTCCAGTAACTCTGAAAGCCTCATTCTTCCCCCCATTTGTGTCCTGCCCTGCAGGAACCTCCTACTCAGTCATTCTCCCAGGACAGCAAGAGCAGATCCCCCAGACCTTTACCTGTAATGCAAACATGAAAGTGAACTGCTCACACGAATATCAGAAAAAAGAGAAAAGAGCATGAAGGAATAGAAGTAAATTGTCCCGAAGCATACAATAAAATCAATATACTTTCAGATGACATTTAAGACACAATATCTGTGTCCCTGTGTGATACTTGGGATGCAGGCAGCCTAAGCAGAAGGGAGTTTATATATGGAATCATTTAATATATCAGTGCCCAGAAGTTCAAGAAGGGTTTTTTAAGAATTCAGCCAAAACAAACCTTTTGTCTCTCATTTGGCACCTGTGTGCTAAACCTTTGGCCCCAAATGACCTTTGACATTTTTTATGACCTTTGAGCTCTGGATGATCTTTAACTTTTTCAGTGACCTTTGGCTTTTTGTTACCTTTGACCCCTTGATAATGGTGATACTTCTCCTTTCTCATGATCTTTGACCTCTAGAACGTAATTTAGCACCAGGACTTTTGTAACCTTTGACCTCTGCATAACTTGGACCTGTGACCTCTACATTACATTTTCCTGTTGTGACCTTTGGATTTGTGATCTTTGACCTTTAGATGACCTTTGATTTCTTGTGCCAGGTGACTTTTTTGCCTCTCAGTGACCACTGAACTCTTGGAGTCCTGGTTCAGATGCCAAGGATGCAGCAGAAGGGGGAAGCCCAGCCCCACTGCTTCCCACAGGTCTTGGAGCTGCTCTCCCACGTGCTGGAATACTGCAGAGGACTGAATTTGCCACTACACCTTAATACTGTTCTTTTTATGTCTCTTTTTATGCAAATTAAAAACTTTTAACACCTAAGCACATAGGACTAGGCACCGAGTCAGCTAATTAGATATAGATGGTAATTCCCAGGCTTTTTTGGGCCATTTTGAGCACTTTTTCCAGCTGGGAAATCAGCATGGTTTATTTTGCACATAGTTCCTCAAGTGTGGAAGGCACGAACTTGTAGAAGCAATGTTCCTTAAAATGCAGTGCCCATTGCAGAAAGAATGCTGTCTGAATGAAATAGCTTGAAATTCTGCTTTAACAGCAGGCTTTGTGCTTTTCTTTTCTTTTCTTTGGAGAAAATGTCTATATTTTTATAAGTCTCAATGAGGGAAAGGCTTTGCCATAGGGAGAACTCTTTCTTTAAAGATATTCTGACATGTTTTTTGCCATTTTTCAGTCTCCTTTTTTTGAGTGGGGCAGCTTCTTTCAAAAACAAATTACCTCTTTGTGCTGTAGATTACATCTCATTTCGGAAGAGATCTGGGAACAGCAACCTGGTATCTAATCCCACAGCTAATACCTGAATAAAATCTCCTGCTGCAGGCAGCTGGCTTGCACCAGGCCACTTTGTTGCAGCCCATGGGACATTCTCCTTGGAGAGCCATGCTGGTTCTCCCTTGCCACCACCACTGTTCTCCTGACCCTCTCCAGTTGCTGTTACCTTTCCTGGAGTACCAGACCTGACAGCCCCAGTGCTGTTGCCAGAGGTGCTGCTGCACTGTGGCTGCTCACTCGAGGAGCAAGAGCAAAATAGCTTTGTTACAAGGCTCCAGTATTCTCATGAACTTTACAACTCTGAGCTTAGACTTCAACCTCTGAAGAAGAGGCACTGGAAACTTGGTATGTTCCTCTTCCCTTTCAAAATAAGCACAGTAAAGAGTCACTTGGTTGGAAGGCAAGTCCTCCCAGCTTTTCCTCTCAAGAGGTGTTAGTTATATTTTCTTTATCCTCCTAACTAATTGAAGTCACTCTTTTGGAAGAAAAATTAAAATGGCTGAAGTTCCAGCCATGTCTACTGCTGACACTCATCCCTGCAGCCTGTCTTCTTCTGTCTTTTGGAAAATCTGCCCACAGCCATCCCACACCTGAGAACTCTCACCACATATGGACTACATGGTGCAAATCAACCCATAAGAGAACCCCTTATTCTCTATTTTCTCATAAGAGCTTGCAACAGTATGGGTAGAGAAGAGGTAAGCTCAACAACTTTCTGGAGTCAGCTCCCTCCAGGGGTTTCCTATGGGGACAATAACAAGTTTGGAGAGGCTGCAGGAAGGCTGGAAGCTGACTGCAAACCAGGCAGGGTAAGTTGCTGAAGGGCCAAGGGCAGTCTTGCAGCATGGTGCCTCTCCTGATGCTGTGACAACTCATTTGAAAACACAGACTTGACTTTATGTATGATTTCAAAAGATGGTAGACTTTCAGTGATCAGCTTGAAGTCCCCCTCAAAAGGAGGAGAAGGCAACAACCAACCAGCACCAAACAGTCTCAAACTTAACACATATATTCATGTTCTCCTTCCTGTTCACTCTCCCTGCAAGCAGAGTGTTATTCCTTCAGTATGCTAAAATGCACCACCAAAAGCCTCTTTCCTGCTCTGTGGGTATGAGTGCCTGTGGCAGCAAAATTAACATTGTTGTATCTTTGATGATTCCTGAATATATCTGCATGCAAAGGTAATATGAATCCTCATCTAAGGCACCACTGCCACATAAGTCACTCAAATACTTCCTTCAAGTTTCTAAGGTCTTTCCTTAGATTTTACTACTCAATAAACAGGAAGATGGCAAGTATTTAATGCAGGTAAGTTTCAGCTGCTCAAGTTATGTGCATCTGTGCTTCACACTCAAACACCAAGAAAAACACAGCACTTCCCAGCATACAAATTAGCTGAGCTGAATAGGCATACCTATTTTGGGCACAGCTTTACAGAATGGAGGGACAGTGCTATTTACCAGAGCCAAACTCCCAATCCCATCTGTGTGCAGCGGTAACGGATGTGCAGCTGTGTGGTTTTATATAACTACATATATAGTTCAGGCAAACTTCCCCAAAAGTAACTCTGCAAAGTCATGTCTCTTATAAACTGGCTAGATCGTGCAATGAGGACCTGTGTGGGGAGTGTGGGCAGGGAGGGGAGAGACAAACATTTCTGACACTCCTCTTCAAAGCAAACCAGTACACAAACAAGGAAATCAGAAGCTGCTGAACGTAGCCAAAGTGATAACAGTGAATCCACATAAAAAAGGCTCCCACAAACATGTCAGCTTTAAGAGCCTGAAGGGTGAGTGAAAACAAAACTGACTCACCTATGTTCCTTATTTAGAATAAGCAAAAAAAAATCAGAAGATAAACAAGTACAGTAACTCTTGAAAAGCAAACCAGTTTTATAATACTCCTTTTTCTACCTACCTTCAGTAAAGTGGAATCACCACCTTTAAGGAAGCTTTAACCCATTTTAAGGTCAGATGGGACCCTGTACAACAGACAGAGACCAGTACCTGAAAAAAGGCTGAATACTATGAATATTCAACCTTCCTTGCAGCACCAAACAGGTAGGTACATGCTGTTTGCATTTAAGTAACTTTCATCCTTCTGGAAATTATACTGCAAAGTGTTTAAAAAGATCTTGAAAGAGAGAGATGCATACAAATAAACTGGATGACGCCTCCCCAGCAGTTGGCAGAATTTCAGAGAGTCCTACATTATGGCTGTGTCAATCTGGGCTTTGTGTAAGTGATAGGGGGAGATTCTATCCACTCCAGATTTAAATCACAGAGGATAAAGCTCAGACACATAATGGCTGATGCACATCCTCTGCTGTAAAATGCACAGTATTTTAAAGGGAGCTTGTTCCTCTCTGAATGCTCAATGACTAAATGGACATCCACATGGCAGCATCAGGAATTGAAAACTTGAAGACATGAGGGGCTGGATCCCAACCAGCAAAACAAATACTTGGAGTGCAAGTAAACCCTGAGAAATCTTGAAAGAAGAATTGCTGGGGCTAAATGGTTGCCTGATTTCAGATCTAACCAGCCAAAACCATGTAGCTTAGGCTGCAGAACAATGGGCTCCTTCAAAGTCATCAAAATTTTCTGTTCTTTAAGACCATGAGGGCTCTCATTATTATCACCTGGAGAGGGCAGGTGGGTGTCACTTCTAAATGTGGATGAAGCCTCAGGTAGCATCCCATCATGAACTTGTATAGCATCCATCTGCACCTTGGAGCATCAGCACCAAGGACCTGTTGATAAGGGGGAGGTGGGAAGGCAATGGGAACCACAGAGGAAGATAATGGACAGTAGAGGACAACAGCCAAGAAAATGGGAACCAAAACATGGTTACATTCTGTCAATGTTGGCCTCCTACAAAGAAATAGTCAAAGGTGCCAAATCTGGAGGCAAACATGATTTAAAGCTATTCCCTCCTGACCTCCTTTCTGCATTTTGATACTGCTTGATGACAAAAGAAGGGCAAATCACCACATTTAGTGAAGGTAACAAAGGACAACTAACTCATGCAAAATGTTGCAGCCTGGATGGTAGCCCATACACTTTAGAGATTAGATGAAGCTCTGAAATGCAATTTGAGTAAATTCCTTTGATGTACCATCTGGTGAATAATTTATTGGGAATGTCTTAATCACATCAAAGGTAGCTATCAATGTGCTCGGATCTTCTCAGTATTTAAGACTCTGCCTGCATATTGCACTCAAGAAACAGACATATTAGTACAGAATTAAACTTTACTGCAATACTCCCATAGTAGTAATAATAATAATAATAATAATAATAATAATAATAGTAATAATAATAATAAAATCTGCAGCATATTACCAATAAGGCCTCAAGGACTAGGTTTAGGAAGAGCAATATTTCACTATTACCTCAAAAAGGCTGCTACTCAACAATCAACCTTGCTCATGTTTTCAAAAATTTATAAAATAGATGCACATCTGTGGCATAAAAGAAGTTCAGAAGCACATCTTCCTATTCAGAGGATGTATTGGCAGGGTTCTCTACCATCAATCACATGGGTTTAGACCCAGAGTAGATTTAGACTAGATACAAGAAAGAAATTTTGTGCAATGAGAGTGGTGAAACACTGGCACAGGTTTCCAGAGATGATGTGGATGCCCCATCCTTGGAAACATTCAAGGTCAGGTTGGACAGGGCTGTGAGAAGCCTGATCTAGTTGAAGATATTTCTGCATATTGCAGGAGGATTGGACTGGAAGGCCTTTGAAGGTCAACCCAAGCTGTTCTATATGTATATGACACATCCATTCAGCACACTCTAAATGGAAGTATAATTATTACAGCTTCCCCTCCCTAAATACCGAGACTAAATTTGGGTCATATTAAAAAACAAATCCAAACAAACAAAAAGACCCACAAAACTTTTTGGCTTAAAAATATAGTTTTAAAGTCACACGGATCATTATATTCCCCAAAAGCCAAGGCCAGATTATACGTATTTGCATGTGCCAGTCCTGTCTTGCTGCTGAAGTGTTTTAAATTGCGTTATCCTTCTGCATCTCCCCAGCGCACCCCGCGCAGCTCACTCACAGCTTTGCTGCGTTAACAGGACCCCGCAAACCCCCGCGAACGCCCCCGGCCAGGTGCTCAGGGCAGGCGGGTCGGGAGGAGGTCGCTCCGGGGAGGGGAGCGACTCCGGCCCCGCGATCGTGCCCGCGCTGGGCGCTGCCGCCCACGCCCACCCGCAGCACCCGCGCCGGGCATCCC
>VZRX01018457.1:34955-105319 GCA_013398075.1 Notiomystis cincta | reverse complement strand
AGGTGGATGTGGCGGTGGAGATGATCGCAGCCTTGAAGCAGCGGCTCAGCGAGTCCGAGGAGGAGCTTCACCGGAAAGAGGAGTAAGTGGGGAGGCGAGAGCCGATGGCTGGGCGAGGGCTGGCCGGCTCCTGCGCGACTGACAGCCTTTGTGGGAGAAGAGAGGGGATGGCTCAGTTGCTTGCTGATTATGAGAGGCCTGGAGCTCACCAGCTTCAGATCGCCGTATTTCTAGAGTTGTAGCCCTTGTGACTGTGTCCCCTGCAAGGCAGTGGACAGCTCCCTGGTGGCTTTCACGTGTGACTCCCCAGTGACCAGCAGGGCAGGGGACAGCTCCCTGAGCAGGTGGCTTTCATGCTTAGCTCTCCAGTGACTAACTTATACACTTTCTAATGCCTGTGTTATGCCACTGGTTTCATGGGGGTAGGGACAAGTAGAAGCTCTCATCAGCATGTAATGTGATTTATACTGACACCTCTCATGCATCATCTTTTTAAGAAAATCTGGTGGATAACTCAGGATGAGGTATGTGAGCATACCAAGTAGCACCTTTTCTTTTCAGCCATCCCCACAATGGCCAGCAGGCTGTCTGTGGAGTGTGATAGTCTCCTGTGCATCAGCTAAGCTTTATTGGAGACAGTCTTGAAAAGGCCATGTCCAGGTAGTTCATATCTAATGTTTTAGATGGACACAGAATAGGAATCACTCATATGGGATTGGGAAGCAGATGCCAGAGTTCTGACTAACCTAAGCCATCTAAAAATACATTCATGATGCATCCATTAAAAATGTAGTGATAGCTGATATATAATTTATACACAAACGACTTAGTTTATTCAGCACTTGCTGAAACCTTACAGGCTTTTCAGAGCAACACAACTTATTTTAGAGAAATGGAAATAGAGAGCCTTGGTAATGGCATGCCTCTAAACCAATTCATCAGCTTACAAAGAGAAGATAAAAAGTGCTAGTTGCCATGACACTGATCTTACAAGAAATAAGGAAGGTGGTGTAGGAGTTCAGTGTAGGAAGTTTGGAGGGCTTTCATCATTCCTTGCTGTAGTCTGAGGACAAGAACGAAAAGATGAGGATGGCTCCCACATCAGTAGGATCCATTTAACTTGAAGCAGAGCTGTAGATTTTCCAGAAGAGGAGATACATAAAGGTGGTGGGATCTGAGCCTCCGAGATCTTCCTTGAAGGGATATTCAACAGAACCCGATTTTTAAAGCATCAGGTGTTTCTCATGGAACAGAAGGTTTAAGGTGAAGCTGAAGATAACAGTATAACTAAGGCAGATTTGAAAGTATGCTGGAGGGAAGCCATGAAGATACCTTAGAGTTTCAAGCAGTTTTGGTATTCCCATCTAACCAGACTGCCTTCCTGGGCTCTTTCACAGTGTGAGTCATCCTATTTCTTCTAGAAAAGTGTCTTAGAAGGGGAGGGATTGCTCTATGAAGGTCCTTCTTCCCTCTGCAGACCAGGAGACCTCAGGTAAGCAGCTGTCTTAGACTAGATGCAGAATTTCAGATATCTCAAGTTAAGTGGCATGAATCTTACCCCAAACTAAAGGCAGAATGTGTTTTTAAAAATCAAGACTAGGATCCCAAACAGAAAAACATGACTGTCAAGAGAAAGAAACCATCCAGTGGAACAAACCCAAAGTTCTGCAATGCTGCAGGAGAAGAAAAGACCTTGCAAGGAAAGAGGAAAGGGGCACTTGAGTCATCTGGGTACAAAGAATGGGTATGATATGGGAGGAGGGCAAAGGACACTGATCTTTGAAAAGAAAAAGACAGCAAAAGTTGTGATTTTTAACTGTATTAGGAGCAAGGAAGAGGCCACTTCCTCTTTGGCAATGATTGCTGTTAGAATTCTAGTCTTGAAAGGAGGAGGGTGAATGCATAAACAAACGATGAGGTAGCTCCTAAGTTGGTGTTACAGGGAAGGCTGAAGGTTACTTGGTTAGTAAGAAACACTAACCAAAAGAGGCAGCTGCACAGGAGACTTCACAGAGCACAGGGAATTGCTCTTCAGGGTTTTGCTTCCACTTTCAACAAAGAGATCTGGAAGCAAGAGCAGCAGCAGGAATGAGTGAGCAGCTCTTACACAGTAGTGTGGTAATTTCTGAAGGTAAATGTGCATAATGCATGGCAGTAGATAGGATGGAAGAATATCAGCCCAGAGTACCAAGGGGGGAGGAGGGGAGTCAGAGTGTATTATTGCCTGTGTCTGCCTGGCCCCACAGCATTGCCTCTGAAGTTACTCTGAGGACACTGGGAAGATAGGCAGGCTGTAAGAATAGGTTGAATTCACTTAGGAAAAACTGGAAATGTGTTGGGTTTTTTCTCATTTAGATGGTTCCTGCATTTCCCATCTTGGGGGATAACAAGGGATAGTGCCATAGAAAAATGCACTGTTTGGCTTTCCAATTGAAAGGTCACTGTATAATTAGCAAATTGAGAAGGAAGGTGATACAAAAACGCTTTGGAAGAACAGGACTGATAGTTCTAGAGCAGCCTTTCAGATTTGATTCTCTGAAAATGCCTGGGACACCTAGCTTTGCTCTGGCAGCAGGAAGTCACTGAGTGGTGTGCTGTAGTAGAGAAAAGAAGGAAGGACGTTCATGACTTTGGTAATAACAGTGACACTTGTCTGGCTTTCTTATGGGCCATTGGCAAACTCCAAGACCTGTCTACATATTCAGTCCTTTGTGTATTCAAAACTTACTTTGTGTGCTAAAAAGACCCTGTCCTTCAGAAAAGGAGGTTCTCAACTTTGGCTTTGATTTCTGGAAGAAGTACAGATGATTAGAAAGCCAAACAAGACTGCTTAATGGAAATTGCAGAAGCAGTTCTCAAGGCAGATTGTGGAAAGTCAAAGGCAGCCCTTAGGGACTGCTTTGATACTTGCTGACCTTCAGAAATAAATGCTTTCATCAGTTTCTTTGGATTTTTTTTTTCCATAGGCAGTCTTCTGAATATGGATAACTTTTTCTAAAATTAGCATTGGTATTGGGCTTTTCCTCTTAGCAGGAGAAAAAAGAAAATGCCTTCCCTGAAAAGTCTGAGTATTGGTTTAGACCATCAGCAGGATCAGGGCTGCCCATTTGAAGAGCTTGGAGGATCAGTAGGGTAATTTCTTTAGACTTGTCAGTTGGTTATTTTATTGTTTTAAATAAAACCTTTAAAAGATATCTTTTTAGTTAACTTTTCTCTTTGTTTCCTTAGAAAAATGGCAATGCTAATATGCATGCAGGTATGTGCTGTGCTACTGGTGTGAGGCCCTTGTGGAGGTGAACTGTGTTGAGGAGTAAGACAGCTGGAGGTACAACACTGACTATACTAACACATAGTTGAAATACTCTAAGCACAGAGCTGCTGAGCAAAGGAATGATTTAATTAGGAAATGTGCCCTGAAAGGGATTACTCAATGCTTGATGAAGGAGAATGCGACTCAGAGTGAGTACTGTGATCTTAAAGATAAATGGAAACATGTCCAAAGGGCACAAGACTTTGTTGAATAAGATATCAAGAAAACCAGTGAAACAAAAACCAGCTATGAACTTAACTTCTAGAGGACACCAAGAGGCTTATTTCTGGATGTTATGTAAGAAAACTGAAACTGGTAGAGTTTGATTTTCAGTAAGTCTGAACAGGGTAAGCATTTGAAGTGATGGTCTTCAGCTGGAGTCTACCTTCAGTTGTGACTTAAACAGTTTCACCTTGTCTCCTAATCAGAGTAAGATCATTGGTGTTGTACCTTGCTTATCTCTGACAGTAATTTCTCTGACCAGTCTAATGCATTTGTTTTGACACTGGTCATGCCTCTGCTCTGACATAGCCTGGCATGCAAGGATTATTTCAGAATAGCTGTTGTGGGCAGTAGTTATTCTTGCCAGTGGCTTCACCTTAAATTTGCAATTAATGAAGTTATCTGTGCAGATAACATCTTGAAAATGGCATTAAGAGCTGGCTTTTAGAGATCATTGCAATTTGTACTTTAAAACAGCTTTCCTTAAAACAGGGGTTTCAATTGTACAACAAAACAGTTTTGGTTTGCTTTAAGCAGAGTACAATTACGATTACACATTGTTCTTCCACCCTCAGTTTGAAGTAATCCTGCTCCCTCTTCCCTGTTTTCTTTCATCTTCCTACTCAAGAGATTACTCCCCCCCATGCAGCTGCACAGGTTTAAGCCTAGCATGACTGTCCCACAGAATGGCTCTGTGAAATAAGGCTTTTAATCTTTAGTGTCACCCCAGAAAATTCAGGGCTCAGATCTAGAACACAGCCCACTGAATGGGTGCAATAACTTTCTGAGGGAGGAGGTGTGAACCTCTTAAATCAAATGTGCTTTTTGTGGTGTGGTAATGTGACACCACAACCTAATGAATAACAGCAGCCTTCAGGCAAAAACACCAGTTGGGTGATGGATAAGGTCAGTGGTATTAATACTTAATGAATATCATATTAAATATTTTGGCAAGTAAATCACTTTACTACTTACTGTGGTAGGAATTTTCCCACCTTCAGGTAAAATAATGTGTTTGGTTTTCTATTGATTTTAGGCAGAGTTATGCTACATGTAATTCTCTAAAGTGATTTGATACTGGGTGCAGAATCTGCATGAAGCCTCATGCTTGTCTCCACCTACAGAGCAGCTGCAGGTGTCAGTGTTGTCCTGGGGCCAGTACTGTGCATCGTGGGAGGGCTTGGTTGCAGTGTGAGAACTCATTAGCCCTTCTTGTTAGGTGTTAAGGAGCTGGAGCTGTCCCACCCTCTGCATCTACTCAGTGTATCACATGCTTAGCTGCTAAAAGTTATACAAATACTCAGCATATCCCAGGATCCCTGTGCTGGCACCTGCTCCAGTAAACAAGAACTGCAGCTCACTCATCCTGAATAATCTAGTGGTAAAGGCAGAAGAATGTCTCCTAGTCAGCCTACGATTTATAACTTTATTTACCACATCTCAAGTTGTTTCATGGTAACAGCCTCCATAAAGAAGTTTTTGGGCTAGGCTGCAGTTGGAATGCAAAATGCCAAACTACTTAAGTCTAGTTAGCTGTAACAGGTTAACTCCCTGGCAGAGTCAGATTAAAATAAAAGCTTTGGCAGCAAGTCTTCCTTACTTACAGTGAGTTCTTCCCCCCGCACTTGTTTTTTCAGCTAAACACCTCTGAGGTGCCTGCTGTACTGCAGTAAATTTCCCCTGGACTCCTGTGGCTCTAGGAAGAGCTCCTCTGTGACACTCTGGCAGTACAGGCATCTCCTGCTCCTCTTGGACATCACTCAGGTTGCATCTCCCTTGTGTTTCCCTCTCACTTGCCTCACCCTGCTGCTGGCAGCTCAATACACCCTCTGCTTTCTGGACAGCAGGAGCAATTCCCCCTTCCTGAAAGGTTTTGTCTGACAGGAGCACCCTGCAAGACAAAACAAGAAACCCACCTTTGTCCCTGCTGCCCAGTCACAGCCCTGTAAACATTTTGCATACACTATACTGCTGTATTGGTATAGTAAACTATGAACTGATGAGATTACAGAAATGTAAGAGACCTAGGCTGCCCTGAGCATCATCTACATCACTCAGAAAACGCAGTGGTAGGATCTGTTGCTTACCCCTATAAGCAAGTGCCAGGGTGCAGAGCTGGGTGAGAGGGGGCAGGAGTCTGCTGGGCAGAGGAGCAGAGCAAAGCAGTGAAGAGATGATGCTGAGAGCAGAGGAGTTCACAGGGGGAGCTCATAACTCCATGTAACCTTTTCTCAGGTTAATAGAAGTGCTCCAGATGCAGAATAGTCAATGCAGGGTGGCAGAGACCTCTTGTTAGAAAGGGCAACACCTCAGGTCTGAGCCAGACTTCAGCAAAATTATTCCTGTTTCAGGTGAATGCTGCTGAAAGGCTGTGCTGTCGTGACACAGAGCCCAGTGGGCCCATGCTGCTGTGCTCTGGTTTATGCCTCTACCAAGTGGGTCCCACAATATTAACAGTCTCAGCTTCCCCCCAGCTTCATGAAGAGCAATGTCAGACCTCTGTGAACATCCATCTTTCCACAAGCATAGGAATAGAGAGTGAAAAACAGAAATCCTATCACATAATCGTCAAAAACTTGGCAGAGGTCTGGAGAAATAAATTGAAAGTAAAATAAAGAACATAAGCAAAAAATCATCACAGATATCCAGAAATAGAATTGAAGGGAGAGGGTCATCAGTATGGCCAAGAAGAAGTCTGGACAAACTACAAGAGATAAGAAGGGCTATTAGACAGATAAACAGCAGCTGCAGGAAGCTACATGAGTTCTTTGAACCATTTCCCTGTTGTTCACAGTGGGAAGAGGGTAAAAAGTCTTCTGGGAACTCCCTTCAGGTAACCAAAGCATAGCTGTGGCATGGAGTGAGCCCTCTGAGGAAGGAATGTTGGAGCAAGTAGAGAGACCTATTAGCAGTCACTCCTCAGGGCTTGATCTTGTCTTCTGAGAGATGAGAATGAAGTGGAAACAAAGAAAGTAGCTGAACTTACAGAAGTGCTGCTTATCAGTGCAAGGGTGTGACAGAGCCCTCATGTGTGGGTGTGTTCTGGCTCCTGTCTTTCCAAAGGGAATTTACAGAGTGCATTTTAGCCCAAAGGAAGATTTTTAGATGAAAGTCATTAAAGGCAGGTTCATAGGCTGTACAGAGGCAGCTAAACAGAGAGAAATTATGGATATGCTACTACTGCTGCTAATAACAGTTCCTACAAATAATGGCATGTAGGATGCCAAGTTAGACCTTTAGTCTAGAAAGCAAGGACAATACTAGGGAATTTATTGACATTATGAGTCTCTTCTCCTCCTGATAATCATCCAGACCTTCCTGAAAAAAGCACTGCTTCCCCCAGCCTCCTTATGGCACATTAATGAGATATTTGTAGGAAAGGAAAATCTATTGGTGATTATTCATGCCATAGAACAAACAATTAATGAATTCTTTTTAATTACCTTTGCTGAGACAATTACAAATGTTAGCATTCTTGAAACTGTTACCCTTTTTAAAACTGTCACCCTTTTTAAAAAATGCCAGTTACTCATGTTTGTGGCCTCTTGTTGCAGCAAAACTGAGAAGCTGTGTCCCTGGGAGGGGGACATATACCTCATGGTGTTCCAGGCTGGCAGCTCCCCACTCTCCCACCTTCCCACTGGAAGGTGGTGGGAAGGCTCTTCCTTACCCAAAAGGAGAGGGATTTGGAGCCAACCTGCTGAGTTGCTGTTTTTTTGAGTTCCCTGTCCCCTGTAAAAGAGGAGCCTGATGAAACGTTAACCACAAACTATCATGAAATCAAAGAAGTTACAGTGCTGTAAGTTCAGTGACAATAAAGCCCTAAAATTGACCTTAATGAGTTTAGATTGGTTTCTCCCTAAGCATTCCTCAGTGGTTCTTTAGTATCAGGTTGCTCTGGGCAAGCTAATAATCACTAAAACTGTTCAGAGCCTTGAAATGAAATGGATTAGCTGATCTTAACAAACAAGTTACCTCTCTGTTTCTTAAGCCAGATTTTGTAGGTGAGTTAATATAAACTAATATTCATTGATGTTCTTCATCCAAACAATCCATGCTTGGTTTTACCTCATTCCTATCGTTAGATTAGCCATGCAAACAGAACTCTGCTGTAACACAGCGCAGGCAGGCACAGCCTGAGTCCTAGGTGGTGAATTTCCATGGCTGACCACTTGTGCCTAACTCTTAGTACAAAGCAGCTCACTGTTGAAACAACTATAGGACGTTAAACCAATTAGCTACAACTATGCTGAATTAAAACAATGAACTGCAGAGAAACTTTGGATTTGTTATAAACAAACTAAGCTTTGAAAGGTTATTTCTGCCACAAACTGTTTCATAGTTTCTACTTAAAATGCTTTTTCCTCAGGCTATGTATTTCTACTGAGCATTAATGCCCTTTCTCATTTGGCAAGCACTGCTTCCCTCAACTCCCACCCATTTTGTACAAAGCAAAAATTAACATGGCTTCATTGGCAGAGTAAGAAATATTTATCCAGGCATTTATTAACCAGGGAAGTCGTACATGCTCGGATTTATCTTCTTTTGTAATATAACCCAACTTCTTCCACCCAAATAGTCCTCTGATATCCAAATGGTGCCCTGATTACTGACACTGAGTATGCAGAGAACTTAGAAATGAGCAGTGTCTCAGTACAGAGCTGGGAGTTTTCACAGTCACTGGTGCTGTCTGTTTCTTCCAGTTGTGTTACCAGACAAGAGACTTTCCTAAACTCCTTACCTAAAACTTGCTCTTCCCACACATTCACTCATTGGTCTATAATCTCTAGATTACCTCTTAATCCCCCATGCTCCTTCTGGCTCCAGGTCATAACACCACACCTGGACATACTTGTAGGATTGCAGCCAAAATGAAGTTAAAGGGCCACAGGAGCTCTCTTAAGTTAAGAACCACCCCAGCAGCAACATGAAGCAACTGTTGTTAGATTATGATGAAATGAAAAGATAAATTTGGGAGTTCATCTGTTTCTCTTCATGTTTCAGAGCTGATATTCTTATGGTTAAGTAAAAAAAGAGAAAGCAGATACAGCTGTCTCCAGATACCTCGAGAGGTGATGCTTAATGATATTTCTACCCTGTGGACCACTAAATTTCCAAGAAACATATTTCCAAGAAACAAAATAATGTGAAAAAACCCACCCCAAACCCACTGCCCATAAATGCAGCATTCAGGTTTCCAGAGCTTCGCTTTGTCCACAAAAAAAGCTGAAGTCTTTTGATAATGGTGAAGGACAGTAATTAGCCACCATAGGCTATCACCATGAAAAACTGGAGAAGCACCAGTAATTTTTGGCAACCACGAGCCCAGGAACCTTCTGTTATCTAAACGTGGCCTCCTTGCAATGTTTCCATCTTGCAGAGAAGTTGTTACTTTCAACCACTTCCTGGAAGAAGCAGCAGAAAAAGAAGTGCGGGGTAAAGCCAGGCTCCAGCACTTCATAGAGAGCCTGCTGCAGCGTGTGGATGTGGCAGAAAGGCAGCTAGAATATTACCAAACCCAGCAGGTGCTGTGCAGCCACAGCAACGGCAGCGAGCACGAGGTAAGCCAGCAGACCTCCCCTTGGCACCCTCCCCGAGAGCCACAGTGCTGAGCTTTCAACAGGGGTGGGCTCTGCAGGCATCTCTGAAAGGTTTCTTTGGGTGGGATTTATTTGTGTTTTACGCAAGGGAAAGGAGGGGAGAGCATAAAAGCAGCAATAGCCAAAGATGGTAAAGGGAGAGCGAAAAGTAATGATGTATTTGGCTATATTTAAAATTTTTTCTAGCTTTGAGTATTGCTGCTGTTGTCTTTGCCATGAACACTTTTTTTAATGTGACTTGGCAGTCTTTTTGGGATGGCTAAAGATTTTCAGGGAAGACATAGATCTCTATAGGTGATATATCAGCTTCCTGGCAAATCCTCTTGCTTTTAGTAGTTATCCATCATGGGACTCTTGGAAATGGTGAATGGATTTCCATAGACCTGTATCCCATGGATTAGAAATCAAAGAATATTGCTTTTTAAAATACCTTATTTCTTTAAAAGCCCTTATTTTTAATACCTAAACTCAGTATTTTCCTACCATGCATTACATTTATATTACAAGTTTTTGGCACAGTTACAAGGAACATTTCAGTTGAAATGAATAACCCATGCTGCCTGTGCTAAGTAGTTGCTCACCCTGGGATGTGAGAAGAAGGCATTTGATCATGCACAGCACAGTATGCAGTGGTGGAAAGGGAAGGTTCCCAGAGCTACTTGGAAGACAACAAGCTTTAGATAAGACCTGAGTATGTGTGGATGAGCTGAAATCCAGTGCAGGACATCTCAAACAGTATCTGTGAGAAGATTATGGGGCACCCTACAGATGGGCCTCAGTATTAAATCCTCTGTCTTGATCTGGATATGTTTATTTTGATGGCAGGCTCAGCAGTGGCCCTTGGGGAGGGGTGTAATTTTTAAGGTACCTGCTCTGCTTTCTGGGTGACTTCAGCATTCCTCTAAGATCACCCATCCAAATATTGACCATCCTGACCTTCAGGAGGTACAGAAAAATACACCATGAGATGGCTCCAGACTCCAGCTAAAACAGATGACAAAAGTCAGGCTGGGCAAAAATCCATCTGCAAAGTGTGGACAATACCAGGGACAGAAGGAACATTTACAAGAACATAATCATTTTCAGATGCCAAATCTGACTTGTTTGGCTCAGTGACTTCATTAAATGATATTCAAAGGCTCTGATGAGAGCTCAATACAAAGAACCTATTTAGGACTAAGATTGATTTAAGCTGAGCTGGCATTAAACACCTCCTTTTCTGACCCCCACCAAAAGAAGGACTAGACAAAGTGTTTTCACACTGTGACCCAAACTGCTGTAAAAATGAAGTCATGCAAATTTGGGCTGGCATTGAAGCTATGCTGTCCCCTAGCTGATCTCAGGATTTGCAGGAGAGGGAGAGAAATGCTTATATCCTCACCCTCCACCCCTCAGTGCAATTCTGGCAGAGCCAAGGGTGTGTACCTGGAGTTTCCTAGCTCCTTGTGTAAAGGAAATGTATCACTAAAAAATTAAAGGATCTGAGAGAAAGTTAATTTCATACAGCTTATTCAGCCCCTGCCCTTTATTAATTATCTTGAACACAATAATTATTTCTCACTGTATCCATACTGTTTAATCTAATGTGAAAGATCTCTGTTCAGCCCACACTTCTTTAGCAATTTACTTTGATTATAATTACAATAAAAATAGTGGGAAAAATCCAACCACTAACTGCTCACACATTATGAATTTTAAAAACATGTTCATAAGATGGAAGAGTAATAATCTGTAAAAGAAAAGGCTTTTTTGTTTTTTTTCATGAATGTTCTAGTTTTAACAGCAGGTGAGAATGGAAATACAGTTTTAAAGATTGTGTATATTTTATCCTTGTACTTCAGTTACCTAAAAATGTAATGGTAATAACCTGGTTTTGTTTTCATTGCAGTTTACAGACATTTCATTAAATAAGAAACCCAGATGCCTGTATGTATATCTCTTTTTTTTTAAACTTAAATATACTAAGTTGTCATATCTGCTTTTGCATTTTACCTTATGGGTTGGGACCTGCATGTGGTCTATGTTTATGTCATGCAATTGAGGAGAAACAGATTTCTGCTAAAACTAAACTAATATCAGATACTCTCTAAAGAAAGTAAAGAATGCTAATTTTCTGTTGAACAGATTACTCCTTCTTGCTGACTGTAACAGCCTATTGCAAAGCTTCAGGTGTTGAATCTCTTTGGCAAACACAGTCCAATTTCATTTGAAAATGTCTCTAACATTCTATAGGTAGGAGAGAGGCAGTTGGCATTTCCTCACTGACAATAACAATCATGTAACCAAACAAGTGCCCTGACAAAGCAGGGGCACTACCAATCTCATGTTACTCAAGCAGCTGTCCTGGAAGCAGCAGAACTAATTGGGGCTGCTCTCCCATGTCTTTGTGGCTTGGTCATGAGGTCCAGCAGGTGGTTTGGAGCATCATGTGCTGCTTGGCCAAGTGACAGTCAGGCAGTGCACCCTTCTTCAGGGCAGCCTTTCCTTGTGGGGACAGGACTTTGGGACTTTTTCCCATTGCACCACCACAACAGATTGGGACCGTGTGTGAGTAGAAGTTTGGACTCTCTCACAGTCACTTATGTGGCAGAGCTGCTGCTTTCAGTTAAAAAGCATTTCCCACATCTGGAGCCAGCAGCTTTGCATTTCACATGCACTGACCTGCATCTTCCTCCCTCTTGGGTACTTTTTTACCCTGACTGTGAGCTGGGGACAGACATCCACCTTGGCTACCATAAACTCGTTTGATTTAAATACAGTTTAGTCCCCAGATCATATTGACTTTGACCTTCTGGTGTTAATGGCATTATTCAGTACAGCAGAGGACTGCCTAACATCACCTGCAATAATGCCTGTGTATGCTTTGGGAATAAATGTTGTAGCTTCTTCACCATAACGACACCTGAGAAGAACAGAATGCTGCATCTTTAAGCAGCAACTAAGTGATGGACTGTAACAAACAGAACCCATGAACTGATGGTAAACTGGAGTGGCCAACACGTGGGCATTTACACAGGTCATTCCTAAACCCCAGCAAGTGGCCAGAGCCCAGGCCTGCACCAGGCCAGGATGACACAGTGTCTGCAAGCTGCAGCTTGGACTTGCACAGCATTTCACCCTCCAAAACCTCCCCTAGTGAAATCTGGTTAGCAAAGCTGCCAACCAGGTAATGCTGTTACATAGGTAAGGCTTAGTTTCTACAATGTCACATGGCCCTCACTGCCTCCCACCAACAAATACAGACCTGCATGACACCCTTCTCATCTTCCTGAAGAGCAGGAGAGGGTTTGCACTGTACATACGTGAGTAACCACAGCTTTTTCCAAAACTAGCTTTGTCAAGTGATGATTTCCATCCCAGAAGAAGTAATACTACAAATACATGGTTTTCAGAAATAACAAGCAATGGAAAATAGCCTTATGGGATCCCTTAAGAGATCAATTTGTACTTCAGCACATCTGCTGTTCACTTCAGTCACAGGAGCTGGGTAGACAAGAGCCTGTGCCTTACGTTCACAGTTCTGCTGTTACACTACATGTATCTGCTGTAAAACATTTCAAGATTATGTTAAAAGAGACTATAATGATCCTCCACTAAACTGTGGAGCTGCAGTTTCAATGTAATATTTCAGAGCATGATTCAGCCTTTGCAGCACTGAGCACTTTGCTGTCATTCCACCTTAGCTCACCAATTTCTGCAAATTTTGCTGGGCTTGAACCATCACAGAGGGAACAAAGAATTCAGCTTACTTTAGCATTTAAGCTTTCATACCCTTCTTCCCATCAGTTTTTGTATTCCCCTCTCTTATTCTTCTGTTTTAAATCAAAGCCTAAAAGGGAAGTTTAAGTTTCCCTGGATGGGTGGTCAGCACAAAGGCAGAGCATGGAGATTTCTGAGCTATTGGCCATTAGTAGCAGCAGCTCCTGAGGCCTGGGTGCAGTCCAGGGCAGCACTGAGATTCCACAAAGATGTCCCTACACTTCCTGCACCTCCTTTCTACTCTTACTGGTGCTGCATGGTCTTCCAAAGACCAAGGGATGTTCATTCTTTGCAGAACATTGATATGAACATGTGCATCTTTAAAATCCCTGCAGATCACCAAGTGTAGACCTCAGTAAGGTCTCAGCACTCCAGAATCAGCAGAATGCTGATCAGAATAAAAGTATAGATGAACACACAGGAAGAGTGCCTCATAACACACACAGGGTTTATTTTAGCAAAGAGGAATGCTTTTGAATACTGAGAAATGTAATTCATCTTGCAACTCTTTTAACATGCAGCCTCATTCTGTAAAACAAGACTATTTTTGTCTCCAAAAACGTATGGGTTTGGGATATTTTGGGGACCTGTCAGTTTGCAAGACTGAAAAATAGTTATTAATAATCTGTTATTAATTTCAGGAGCCGAGGAAGTCAACACACTTCATATAACATCCCTGACTCAAAGCCTCATTCCTTTCAGAAAGGAAGGATCTTGTTGAAAAAAGCAAAGGATGAAAAAGCCAGCTTGCAGCCAGTGAAATGCTTCTATGAACCTGTTGATTGCCCAAGAGAAATATGGAGAGCACAAAAGAAGGGTGAAGCAGTCTGCCCTGCCAGGAAAGTGAGCACAAAATCAAAGATGGGTAAAAAGGCCAAACCACTAAAGGAATGGTGAGCAATACACAGCAACACAGGAATTTGGCTTCAACACAACAAATACTAAATGAAGTTAGTCATCCTACTTTTTCCTATCCATCTGGCCATGCCAAAACATATGAGATATAATATATAGAAATATATACAGATGGAAGTTTTATATTATTTAGTTACACCATTCCCTCTTTGGGCGCTATAAGTGACATTTTATTCAGTTTACATGGAGGTTTTTCTATTTATTAACATATTTATTTATTTATTTAGTCGTTTATAGAGCTTATTTTAAGTGACTGCAGTTATCTTGCTGGGCAGTACTGTGGCTATATGTTTCATTATTTTAGTGGCAGCATGTGGCCTGGTAATTTATTTTCCATCTGTGTTATTCCTGAAGTTCAGAGGAATCCATTTAATCGGCACCTAAATATTCAGTCTTTCAGCTTAGTAGGTGTAAAATCAGTGACTAACAGACATACTCAGATGCAAAAGGCCTGCTCAAAGTCACTTGAAGGCTGTTCACAGCAGCAGATTGCTACCCTGGGTTTTTGGCTATAAGCTTATTTCCATCTTTTATCAGGTACAGTAGAACACTTGATTCTCCCAGCAGCCCTGTTGTCTGTTGGTACAAGTCTGGCTTGTCTGAGCTGTCCCTTCACCAGGAGACCAGAAGCTGCCCTGACAAGCACAGGCCAAACTGGGCCACAGGAGGAATTTGAGTGCCAAGTGCCCAGCAGCAGGTTCTCAATCAGCTGTGATGCAACAAGTGACAGCCTAAATACTGCATGGCATTGTGCTCAGTGCCTGTGCTTGGTCTCAGGCATGAGAGGCCCAAATAACCATGATTATAGCCCAAGTCCTTCACATTTTTATCTCTGAAGAATCTTTACAGGGCTGAGAGATCACTGACTTTGAACTAAGAACCCAGGTGCAAGGCAGTAAGAGATGACTGCAGAACTGGAATGTGTGTGCTGGTTTGTGCCAATTAAAAGGATCCTTATTTATTAGAGAATTTATCAAGATAATTTTTTGTGTGTACAGTTTTTTGGTAACATGAATCCTCATGCCATGTTTACAGATATGAACATCCTGATGATGTTACTGATGAGATTTGTTTTTTGAAGAAAAAGATAGGTGAGATAGGTCTGTGCAATTTATTTTTTAAATGCTCATAACAGATGTAAATTGTTTATGTGGAAGGTGATTTTTACAGTATGTGTAAAAAGATTTGTGAAAAATGTTTTTCATTTTTTATAACTATGTCTGTAAGCAGAACTGAGTATTAAAAGACAGTGTATCACTATGATTACTGCTGCAATAAGCACCCAAGCTGCAATATTTTTAAAGCAGAAAATGACCAATCAGTCAGCTAGGATCAGGTAACTACAGATGTCATACATTTGTCAGTGTACAGAGCTCCCAGAAAGTAGCAGAGTGAAGAAAAAGTAGTATTCCTCACTTTTATTTTAAATAGTATATATGGAACAATCAGATATAGGTTTAAAAGTTTCTCAGCACTGTTTCAGTAGAAAGTCACAGTGTAAAACCAATTCAGGTATTTAGGTTGTAATGATATTTTAATATTTATTTAACTATGTCACAAGGCCACACTTGGCCTTGTGCTCGGCATTGTGTGTGGTGAAAAGGAGTTGTTATTGTGTTGCATGGTCTTGGGTCAGATTGTGTGTTACAAGAACTTTTATAGGCAAGCTGAAATTGAAGCATTCTTGAGTTTTTTTCTATTGTTTCCCACATCTTTCCACAAACCTGAAAAAATTACCTTTTTTGAAGATAATAAAGGTGAACGTTAGAAAGATAAAATATATTAATCCATTTCTTTAGCCACTTGACACTGAAAGAATATTTTTATTTTTAAATGCCTATCTACTCTGTTAGTCACCAAAGCTAAGTGCAACTACTAGTTCACAAATGAGATGTTTATTTTATTATTTATCATGCCAAAATCTTGACTGTAAGTTGTCCTTTTGGGGGAGGAAGAGGAAAAGAGTAAGAGAAGTTGCATGCTTTTAAACTTTTCGAAGCCTAATTTACACTTACTTGCTAAATAAATGCCAGTTTAGTTAATTAAGAAAGAAATTGGATTGTACTGCAATTCCAGATAAAAGTTTTTAGAATATAAACATTCTAATAATAAAAATATATTTCTCAGTTACTGTGTCATTTCATTCTATCAAATACATTGTTTCTTACAAAAGCTTCTGAAACAGCACAGAAAAAGCCAAGCAGCAGCAGCTTGGACTTTGTTTTATCCCTCAGATGAAGTGTGGCAGTGAAGTCGGGTTGTGACCCTTCCCAGCAATTAACCTGCAGGCAGCTCCCACGTGTCACCTGCTGCTCTCCCACTGTAATGCTGCTTGAAAACCATTCCTGAGGTGACCCACAGGCTCAGAGAACCTGCCCAAAGCAGAGGCAGGGGGAGTGGAGGGACAGGTCAGGCAAAGGAAGTTAAGGGCAGTGATGGTATCTCCCTCACACACTGCCAGTTGCAGAGCCAGCATCAGGTATCTCCCTGGTTAGACTTGGAAAAAAAGGGTTTCCATGGGGGAACCAGGTTCCTGTCTCATTAAAAGAGACAGTATTTGAGAAGAATAGGTACCTGCACCAGGCTGAGTGTAATTAGTTTTAGCTGTAGGGACTTCTGAAGTCAGGAAATGTCAATTTTATGATACTTTTTAAATCTGAAAGTGTTCTGACAAAGTTGACCACACACCTTTGAAAATGAATTTGAAGCACAGTTACCACACTTTGCTCTTTGAGACCCTTTGAAGGCACCTTGATAGGTTGTATGCTCTCATCAAAGCTAACTTCATTAGGACCTGGATGCCTCATTCCCATATAAATTTTTAAAGTCCCACCTCATTTATAACTAAAAATATCTCAGAGGAGTATATGTATTGACTGGTCCTTTACAGGTGAGCTTCCTGCTTAACACAAAATGTTCTGGCAGACATGTGACATTATAGGCCAGGAAAACAAGGCAAGAGTTGAAACCCAGACCTTTAATTCGAGCTATACATAGAAAAAACCAATCACACTGAGATGCTCCTGCCAGCTGAAGAGAGAGCATGTTTTCAGAGCACTTAATGACATCTGATCCCTCCCCCCATCTCTGACTCAGTAGTAACAACAGCCTCCCCCTACCCAGAGGAGATCTGAACATATTTGTTTTGTTTCGAGGAGAGTTACTACAAATACTCAATGGAATATTCATATCCAAAGAGATGGCCACCAATTAAAGCAGGTACTAGGTAAAACAAATTGTCACTTCTATCATCCCTAATAATCCTTCCAGTGCCACTGGCTCTTTCAATCTACTTGAGCAAAATCCAGCTCTTCTCTCTCTTTATTCTGCGTCATCAGATAGTTGCCTCTATTTGTTCTTACCTCAGACTAATGCTGACTGTTTCCATACATCCTGTCTGAAGTGGCTGGAGTGGACTGTTTAGTGCTCTCTGCAGTGAGCATGGGCATTATTTTTTATTGTTTTTTAGAAAAATTAATCCCAGAAGTGATTTTACTACATGAAGCTCTTAAAAATATATCCTGCTGCAACACAAACAAAATGTCCTTTCCCATTTTGTTGCTAATGCCACCCTCTATGTAGCCATGCTTTTTTTATTCTGATCTCTTGAATTTTCATTTGTACATCTCTCCAAGGAGCAGGAGAAACAAGCAGCATTAATTAAATGCAGTCATTGGTCTGACAAGCTTTTTCCTTCTCACTGCCTCAGTCCTAGCCTCTTGCAGTGTGAGCAGGTAAAAGTTGGCTTGAATTTTTCATAAAATCATGGAAAATGTATATGCAACAGATTTGGAGTTCATTAGATTGTTATGAAAGAGGAAGAGGCTCCTCTGAGCTGAGAGGGAAAGAGGAAGAGAGATACTCCACTTCCCAGAAAAGTCACTTTCAAAGATAAATGTGACAGGTTGGAGGAATTTAGTGTGTGCTGGTGTGAGATGAGGGAAAGCCAGAGCCATGCATAAGGCAGAAGTGAAAGGATGGGGCCTCATTACTGCCTGCTGTTTCTTAGGGGCTTTGACCTACAAACAGTCAGCACAGACTCAGCCTGACACATTCAGTCCTTAAATCACACTTCACACATGTATTTTGCAGCCTACTTACTATTTTCAAAGTGGTAGACTTTAGCACTAGGGTTTCCAAGAATTTCCCCAAACTCTTTCCATAGTATTTGTTCAAGCCATACATATTTGCCTTACAGTGGGGACCTGTGCACAGGGGAGCTTGTCTGCAGTGAGGGATTTCTGTGTGCTCCCAGTCCTTGCTCTCTCTGCTCAGTGACTGATGGCAGCTGCTTCCCACAGCAGTGCTTTCCCTTAGAGAACTTTGCTGATTTTTTGGTCTGCTTCCCCAGCTCCCTCCTTTTTTCTGCTAACTCCGTGCCTTTAACATGCTCATGCAGCAGGTGTGTTCCCTGAACCTCAGCCTGCTGATAGTCACTGCATCACACAGAGACAGAATGCTTTCTGTGGCAGCCCGTGGGCAGCTGCTGCACTAAGGTGGCACATTCCCACTTGTTCTGCTGGCTTTGCACTGCCCAG
This sequence comes from Notiomystis cincta, assembly GCA_013398075.1. Taxonomy (NCBI): domain Eukaryota; kingdom Metazoa; phylum Chordata; class Aves; order Passeriformes; family Notiomystidae; genus Notiomystis; species Notiomystis cincta. Next base: position 86,975 of record VZRX01018457.1, on the reverse strand, counting down.
CTGACAATTCTGCCTGTTGCCATTCATGCTTCTCGTGCCTGTTGGCAAACTGACCAAAGGCCAGAGGGGCGTGTTCTGAGAGGAAGTCTGCAGCCCATCACCCCTCAGCTGGAGAACGAGGGTTCTCTGAGTGTCCTACACTTCACAAAAAATGTTACACACATGGTGCTTGCCCCTTGTTGAAGTACAGCTCAGGCAGGTGTCACAGACCTTGCTCCTGAAGGGATTGCTTACCTCCCACCAGCCAGTGCTGACTGGGGTACTTCTGTAAGAGAGGGGAGGCTGAATATTGGTCATATGAACAACACATATACATGCTGAGGTGTGCATGCTAGGAGAGGGTCAAGAAAACAAACAAAAGAAGGTTGGTTTTGTTTTGATTTTACTCTACGTTAATATTCTATCACTATTAGAGAGAAACCCCAAAAGAAACTTTTCAAAATAAAACTACCAACAAGCTAATCCAGGAATTGTATATACACCTTTCCCTAAAGATTACTTTTGGCATCACAGAATATATTAATCTATAGCAAATTTCCTGAAAATTTTCCCCTTTGAAGATACTTTTAAATTTTTTTCCCAGGCAGGAAAACTGGAGTATTTTATAATGAACCAGCATCGCCCCAAATCCTCAAGGTTTACACTGAGAAACGCAGCCTGTAATTGTTTCTATGTCAGTCTGCCTTGCCTACAAACCCTTCTGAGATCTGGGCTATAGGGGTGACCTCCTGAATAAGGCATGGTTTAATTATCCCACCCTCTCGAGCTTTGTGCAGGCACCTGTTTAAGAGGAGCACGTGCAAGGTTTTGCATGCTGCCAGGGTATGCCCTGGTGTTTGTGCCAAGGTATTCTGGGGCCACTCCTGGGCAGAAGGCCTTTGTGGGGATTAGCCTGAGGATCAAAGGGATGGATCAGGCATCACCCAAAGCCTGGCAATGGCAGGCGAGACAAATTAGATTTATGGGAGCTGAACCCGTTTGTGTAGCAGGAGCCAGGGCTCTCCTGTGGCTGCCAGCATGGCTGTGCCCTTCCCGAGCCTGCCTGGGTTCCCCACCCACCCTAAGAAGATGTGGGGTAATGGAAGGCATGGGGGGAGACTGAAAAACTCTCTTGCACACAGCAGCTTTAAAACAGGGTTTCAAAGGCACAAGGGACCATCTCAGAGGGCAGTTTTTGAGCACACACAGGCTCATCCTACGGTTCTCTGGTCCCCCAGAGGCAGAGGAGTATTTCAGCCATGCTGGGAGCCAACTACCTCAGTGATGGGGCAGAAGGAGACTGCTCTCCCAGCAAACACCTTGCCAACATACTTCTTAGGGGCATTAAACATTTTATCCATTAGGAAATAATGAAATTATAAGAATAATCACAACTAAATGAAGGAGCCATAACTCCATTGTCAGTTAATTTAATTGCCACAGTGAGAAGACTGAGCTGTCTGTGACAAGTTTTATTGTAGTCCCTTTCTAAAGAAAATGTTGTTGCCAGACATTATTCAGATTTCTCCTGTAGACTCCTCTCCAAGGGAGCAGCTGAGTGCAACAAGCGGTAGAAGAAAACCTGAGTCCAAAGTGAACAAGGAGGAACATTTACCGGGGCATAGGCATAAGTTTAAGATTCCAGAAGCATGGATGGGGAGAATGAAAATGAAGATGCAACTGAGGCAGCTGAATCAGATTATCATAGCCTGTGCTAAAGAAAGAACCAGGACAGCAATATAGTTTATATTCCCCCATTTGTTGTTTTAGTGGCCTTCAGTAAGTTTTTAGTTTTGCTAACCACTTTTTAATGAGGAAATGGAGGTGCCGTTCCCCCCTCAATACCATATAGTATCACCACTGTCATTTTCTGGGGTACCACTACAGGGTTTAGAAGAACCAGATTATCTTTTATTCTGGGGAGAAGGGTTTCTATTCCTTTGATGTAAGTAGATGAAAATCTACACCACAGATGCTCATCTCCTTGGATTTCAGGATTGATGCTCTGTATCTGGGTATGTGTAAGTCTGGATGATGTCAGAGGTCGGTTCAGTCCCTGAGCAGAATGTGAATAAAACACTTCCATTTTAACATGTCCAGGAGACAACGTATGTGAGTCAGTTTAGATGTCAGTTTGCAGTGGGCAGAAGTGATTCTCTGCACAGAAGAAAATTTTGCATAGTTATAAAAGCTGGTGTGAGTCCTGGATAAGACTGGCAAATGAGTACCCTTTTTGAAAATTCGGGGTTTAGGCAAAAACAGCTTTGCGAGAGACACATAAGCTGGCAGATAAATCCAGACGGAGCCTTTTTGCCACTAGGTGGTGATGGCTGACAATGAATGGGTGCAGGATGCTCTCAGCCCCTCTATCGCCCCACCGGAGAGGCTCACACGCCCTCACTGTTACCGTCCCCCTCGGGGGCAGTGTGTATTCCACTGCTGTTACCAGAGACAGGCCACTCCATTTAACCTCAGCCTAAGAAACACGTTAATTAGAGGACTTGACTAAATACATGGAAGCGTCATTTAATTAACTGGCAATGGTGACCGGAAACCAAGAAATGACATTCTACAATCGGTCACTTGCAACGCGATGCTAGCAACAAAGGCAGTATCAGTAGCTGAGCCAATCTCAAAATCACTGAATGAACATAAACGATCAAAATTCGTTTTTCTGACAGAGCCACTCTGCACGATACCCACCCCGGTCCCCTGGCAAAAAGCAGGGTTTTCAGAACAGCGGCCGAAGGCAGCGGTGCCGGGCGGGCTGTGAAGTGCAGGGATTACAGCACACGGAGCAAGTGAAAGCCTTGCTGCCAGAAGAGGCCAAGCACACCTCCACTGTCCAAGCAACTCTCCGGGCAGCCACCGTGGGGCAGGACCCTACCCCGTGCCACAGCAGCCCCATCCTCCCTTCCACAACCCATCCTCCTCCCTGAGTTCAGCAGCCACTGCCCTTCCTATTAAGCATGTGATATTCTGCTTCTTCATAATCCTAATTAAGGGGCTTTATTCTTATTATAGAAATTAAGTCTACTTGAAACAAAATAGCAGTTTTCTCTTATAAAATGATGACTTTCTGAAAGGCATAAGAGGACTAATGCACTCAGCAGCAGCTAATGACTGAGTGCCAAAAGGCCCTGTGCTTTTAGTGTGCACCAATGTGCTTCTTGCTGCCCTGCCATGGCCCACGTGGTGGAATCTACTGAAGACCACCACAGCCAGTCCAGGTACCCCTGAAAAGGGGGCTCACAAGGACCCACTCCTTCTGCAGGGAGATGGTTTCATCCCACAGCTTGCCCTGCAGCAAGGAGCTTTGCTGCCAAGGCAGAAAGCCATGGGAAAAAGAAGGGAAAGGGAGAGCATACATATCACACATGGGTGAGAACCACGGCTACAGCAGGGGATGTTCCCTGGGTTGGTCCCAGGGGGATGCAAAATGACCAAATCTATGGCAAAGCTCACCCAGGAGAGGTATTAAGACTGAATTCACTGTACTCATTAGACCTCTCACTATGGCACTGATCAGTTCAACATGTACAGGCCTGACAATCAACTGTCTCCTGCCTTGAGGAAGGTCTTGGGGGGCTTTATGGTTGCAAATATATATTATAAAGGTCTTTTTTTTTTTCCTATCAACATCAGATGACCTAAAAACATGTTTTAATCCATCTGGCGTAGCTTGTCTTTCACTCCAGAGATTACTCCAATTCTTTCTTGGATTGTTTCAGGGGCAACCCTGCCTTTCTGCTCCTCAGCCACCAGTGCCCAAGGAGGGAGACAGGCCTGCCTAGCTGCAGTCACAAGCAGTGGGTGACACATTGGTACAAAAGCAGTATTTGACACTCTCAGAGCAATCCACAAGCAGAAATTTGTTTTGATGAGACATTAGTCATTTTAGATAACAACAAATTGGTGCAAATCCCGTATTCACATAAATTACCAGCTTTGAATAGTTGACCCACTTTATAGTTAATCTTGGCACAAAATCTTGACACTGAAATTTGAGGCAGATTGCTTTCAGTTTGGTCAACTTGGAAAGAAAGAAATGAAAAATATGTCAATACAGGTCTCAGAATGAGGATTTCTTTTCACTTGAACTGAAACTGTCTCGTTCTTGCAGCAATATAGAGACAAAGTCTTCTGCAAGTGTCCTGTTTAGAGTAACTGCATTAGGTTTCAATTGGAAATAAATTCTAGTGAGGGGCACAGCTCAAACCTGTCATTTGAATACTGTCCTGTGAGTGTAGCAAATACTGCTCCCCCTGTGTATTGGTTTTGCACAGCCTGGTTTTTAGTAGTGGGGAGCCACAAATGTGGGTCCTGTGAGAAGCTGCTGGAAGCTTCCACCAAGTCTAGCAGAGCCAATGGCTGATGGCTCTGGAGATGGACATGCTGCTGGCCAGGACTGGGCCAGTGAGAGAGGTTTGTAGTGCATCTGTGATGGCAGATTTAAGAAGAAAATCAAAACAAAGTCATGGAGGGTTTTGCTTCTACTCAGAGAAGAGGAGGAGGTGAGAACACGTGAAGGAAAACAACATGGGGACACCAAGGGCAGTGGAGAAGGAGGGGCAGGAGGTGCTCCAGGCACTGGAGCAGAGATTCCTCTGAGGGCTGTGGTGAAGCCCAGGGTGAAGCAGCTGTGCCCCTGCACAGCCCCTGCCCCGTGGGGATCCACAGGGAGTGCAGAGATCCACCCACAGCCCCNCAGCAGTTTTGGGAGGGCTGTGTGCCCGTGGGGGAGTTCACATTTCAGCAGTTTTGGGAGGGCTGTGTGCCCGTGGGGGAGTTCAGGGAGCTGCAGGTGCGGTTTGGCTGCTGCCCCTGAGAGTGGCCCCACGCTGGAGAAGTTCCCACAGAAGTGTCTCCCGTGGGAGGGACCCCACGGGCTCACAGGGGATGGACTCCTCTCTCTGAGCAGGGGAAGAAAATCTCAGTGATGGACTGACCAAACCCCCCTGGCTCTGTCTCCTTGAGCTGTCAGTGGGAAGGAGGGAGGGGCTGAGGGGGAGGAAGTGTTTGAAGGGCTTATTTGACTTCTCATTATCCTCTTCTGATTCTGTTAGTATTAAATTCACTTTGCAACTTAAGTTGAGTTGAAGTGTTTCTCCTGCTCCTTATCTCACTCATGAAACATTCTTTTTTTCCCCTCTTTTCCCTCCTCTGCCAAGCTATGGCAGGGGAGGGTGAGTGAGTGGCTCTTGTGGGTGCCTGGCATTGGGCCAGTGTCAAACCACAACAGATTTACACTTCTTGCACCTAAAACATTGAAGTGTTTCTCATGTGAGTTAACCTGCCAGATCTCTAGGACCACAAGTCCTTGTTGTTTAACAAGCCTCTGTGGCTGTTGCAGGGTCATATGGGCTGTCCTACACCTTCAAGGAGCCACAGCAAACCGGAATATTTCTGACTTCTTGTAGAATTTGAAATTGGAGCCACAAGTTTTGGATGTAAACCCTGTTATAGACATGATTTCTTAATGAAAGTACATGCTAGTGGGAAAGTTAAGCCATATTCTAGGGATGTTACAAACGAATTAGAACAGTAAATCTGTATCATAAGTTGGCCAAAAATTCAGCTGAGCATCTGAACATAGTCTAAGCCAACACCAGCTTGCACTAAAAAATAAAACTCAGTCTTCTGGAGACCAAACTCTAGTCCATCACCCAATCCTTCTCTAAAAGGATACCAAGCTCCATCACTGTGTCTTCCCCTCTCACCTCCAAATTCAAAGACACATGCCATAAAGTTGTAAGCCATCAGAAAACTTTTATCTTCTCTCATGTGCTGAGGATTCAGTTCAAACCCCAACGCAAACTTTTAATCAGTAACAACACTCCTGCAGCACGTAGAAAATACTTGATTTTTAATAACACAGAAAGAGGACTGAGAGCAAAGCCATTGATTCACTGTAACAGAACAGCATGTCTGTTTTACAAGTGTGAAATTTCTGGTTGGTAAAGATTTGAGGTGACAGAATGTAAGCAGACAACTCCCAAGTAACCAGAAAGGAGAACTACACACAAAAGGCAGGTCTAATATTCAGAATACCTGCACACACTAACAATGTAATCCTGTCACTAATCATAGCTTGTAACGAACTGTGGCAATAGGGTTCTTGGAAATTGGATGGACTCACATAGCTTGTTATTTTATATAAATACCATAATTGGTATGAAATCCCAGCAACTAAAGTATGAAAAACAGTATGAACTACCAGTCTTTTATGGGACAGAAAGAATTATCCATAGCTATCCAAAGGCTAGTTTGGCTTTCATATACTTATATTTGAATTTTACATCATCTTGCCTCCAACTCTTTGTAAAATATAGAGGTTTTGTTAGTAGTGTTTAAGCTAACTGCAGGTATTCTAGGCTTAGATTGTGTAGGATGGAAAGAAATACTAGCCTTTTGCTTAAAAGGAGAAAAAGTAGATTTATATTGATAAAAGGAGAACAAGGTGAGGAAGCATGTAAAAGCAATGGCATTATGAAAATCTTCATATCAGATTCTAGAGGAGAGAATTGCAGATATTTCTCTTCTTACAATAGGCAGACCCAGTACTGATCCAGCAGGGAAAATTCAGGTGATCTCACACACAAAGCCCCAAGGAGGCTCTGCAGGAGTTACTCCTGCACAAAAGCAAGCCAATATCCTACAACAGATGCTGCTTATAGAGCCACAGTGTTTCAAGAGGTACAAGAAGACTCCAGTGTTACAGCAATGTCCCTGCTGCTTCTCCTGCCTTCACACCTGTTGCCCTGAAGGAGAGGCAGGGACTGTCTGGAAACCTGGCTCCTGCCACTTGCCCCCTCTGAGAGGTCATCACCCTTCTCTGTTTCACTTCCCCCACTCACAAAAATAGAATAACAATTTCTCCTTTAAGCCCTTTTGATGGCAGTTGCTACAATTACATTATCATTGCAGGATATTAGATAAGCTTCATTACTCTGTGGTGGAGTGTCCAGCTAAGCAATTTGTCCATTTTACAGACAAACTGAGATATTGAGATGCTAGCACAGTAAATTGCCACAAGAATGGAAAAAAATAGATGATTCACTTTTGTTTGCCTCTCTTAGCTGCTACCAAATGCTCCTGGGAGTACAGAGGGCCCATCCTAAGAGCTGCCTTAAATGTTAAGTGTGTTCACTTATCTTAAGGAAATTTATGATACTTCACTCTTGAACACTGTAGCATTTCCAACTTCTAAAACTGACATCTACTCCACTGCTTTGCAGAGACCTGCCAGCAGCTGGCAGCGAGCTGGCTGCTCCCTCTGCCAAAGAGGATTAATGCCAAATAATGCTGACTGGAGGTAGAAGACCTAATTTCTAGACATACTAGTATAAAACCAGAGTGAGTAATGTTGTCTACAAAAGATGGGTGCAATGGCATAAAAGGATTGCAGTTGGAGAGTATCAGGCTCAGAGGAACTGATGTTATATTTTTTTCAAGGACATGTGTGTTCAGAAACTAAGAAAAATGTTAAGTTTGCTATAAAGATTTCCAATGGAAAAGTAACACTACTTCCAATAATCCTAGCTCATGTGAATAATGTAAGTAGGACACATTTAAATTTGTTTAATGGTTACCCCAAAAAGTTATTTACAATCTGTAAGGTGAAATGCCCTTAAGCATTATGGTAACATGATTTCATTAGCAGCAAAACAGGCAAAATATACAGACAGCCAAAATCCCTTTTTCCCTCCATCAACAAAAGTCATCCTAACCCCTTAGAATACGTGCAGTAGGAAAAGGTCTCTAAGGGGTTTGTTTGGATTTTGCTGGTCCTTTTTGTTTTCACAGAGCAGGAGACATTTCCCAGTCTAATGTGTATCATTTGTCTGTAGGTAACCAGAACTCAGCTGCACAAACCCTCCCAAAGAGTGAGGAGGGCAGGCAGGACTCAGACAAGGGCAGCACTCCCAGGGGTCTGAACAGGTCATGCCAGCTCCCCTGGAATGCTCAGGCCACAGAACTGACCCATGTAAGTATCTCCATTACACAGAGTAGTTGCACTGTGAGTATGGATGAGGCTGGGATGACCATTTTGGGGGCAGCAGCTGATGGGGTCAGCATCTAGAATCACCTGGACCACATTGTCCCTTAGCTTTTTTCTGGAGCTTTTCAAGGAAAACACTGCTTTCTGAATTTACTGGGATTTAATTGCCTTTCTTTGAACTGCTCCAAGATGAGAACTTGTCTTCAGCATGCCCTGGCCAAGTTTTTCTCTGACCTTCATCTTTCCCTAGGGCAGGACAAGACACCCATAGTGCTGCTGACTGTGAGTGAGATGGGACTGCACACACAGCCACTAGGTTACAGATTCAGGCTGACTGCCAGACACAGCTGGGGAGGAGCTGCTGTATGGGCTGAGACTGCAGGCACAGGGACTCCAGTTCTGCCCTTGCTGTGCCTTCTACCAAGGAGGCAGCCACCCTCAGGTTCTGGGACGAGGCAGAGCTAACAGAGTGTCAGTCTGGATCTGAAGAGGCACATTGACTTGCTTGTATACCAGCAAATGATTTGGTGGTACTTCCCTACTGTAAACTAAACCTAAGTACTCTATTTCTTCAGTTTCTTCTCACTGATCAGTGGTGGGCTCACGACATGACATATTCTGTTGCAGAGCAGGGCAGAGTACCTGATGCCAACTCTCATCCAAACCTCACAGTGCAGCCTCACAGACCATGAATGTGCTGATCCCAACACCCTGAGCGACTACCATGAGGACAGAGTGTAGGATGTGAAATTTTCTCTTCTCTCTCCCACCCTCCTAAATAGTTTCAGTATCAGGAAATTAATAAAAATGAGTAAAATAAAGGAATACACAAAGGACTACAAATATCCCCTTTGTTGTATCTCATTTGGACCTGGAGTGTTTCCCAGCTTCAGTCTAGCCACTCGATAATCTGAAGTGGAGAATGTTACATAAATTACTCATTATTCCCACCAGATGAGCTGTCAAAGACTGCGGAAACCAGTTCATGTTCACCTCGCCTCTCTCTGCTTGCTCTTTGCTGTTACTTTCCACTCTGTTAAGCTCTGTTGCTAAACAGTTTTGTCTCTAGACATTAAACGAGACAAAGAAAGAAGGAAAAAAATAAACAAACCCTCCACAAGCGTCCTGTAACTGTACTTTTGAACAAAAATCCAGAAGGACACATGGAAAGCCAAAGCAATTGTTCTTCCTCCATGAGCTCATCATTACACCCCACAGCTGTCAAACAGCCTTCACAGCCTCTGCCTGCCTGGGGTTACCACCAGTACAGACACAGGTATGCAGCCCAAAGACTCCAGGAAAAATACAGATTAAACTCCCCTCTTTTCAGAGGTGATCCCTGAGAAAAGTAAAGGCAGCTCTGGGGCACAGTTTGTGCATTTCTCGAGTTGTAGCAACTTGTAGTTATTTTCAAAGCAAATCACAATATCACAGTATTGCATAAATACAGAGTCCTGCTTTGCTCCAGCTTCTGCTCATCACATCTACAAACTCCAGCCTCCAGGCCACTTGGCCCAGGACTTGGCACCACAACTAAAGTAACACCTCATCTTGATTTTAAATTAGTCATTATTATTAGATGTTTCCAACCAGTTGCCAGAACCTATGTTTCTGCCTGAACCTCATCCCTAAGGTTCCCTGTTTGTTGTTGCTTCCACGCTGCAGACAGCACAAGTGGCAGAGCACTATTGCTCTTGAAAAGGATGTTTTTACACACAGCTCTACCCCAAACACCTGGAAGTACTTGTAGCCCTGGAAAGGCAAGCCCAGATACTGGGTGGCCCTGGAAAGCCAAATGTCATTTCAAGTTAACAAATGCTTCCTGTCATTGCTTTTGGGCCAGACCAAAGCCCCTGGAGTGAGCCATCCCTAGGGCTAGGAGAGACAAAATTCAAACCCAGGATGAAATCTGGAACCTCAAGTCTCTCTTACAACATCCTGATGTTTCCAGCACACCTCTGGCTGGCACAGCTCAGCAGGATCAAAGAAAAACAGGGCTGGAAAGGCCCCACAGAGATCATGTACTCCAGTCCCTCATCCCCAAGGCAGGATCAATTTTCCCCTCATCATTCTTGGCAGACTGAAAAATAGAGGAATAAAGAAACCAAACTTCAAGGAACTGGGGTTCAGCTGAGTATAACTACAAAAGTGTAGTCTGAACAGGACTGAATGCACTTATTCTAGAAAACCATGCCACAAAAATAGTGTCAGGAACTTGACTTTATTCTTTTCTAAAATAAACAAACAAATCTGGAAGCTTTAAAATCCAAGGTATAGGTTGAGAATTATTTCATAATCCTTAGCCTCCTAGTCAACCACATAGTCAACCAATGCAGAAATGCATCATATCACATCCTAATAAACAGTATGCAAATATTTTTGCAATCAAATGCTAATGATATCAAATATTTTTAATATGTCATTTGGCACACTATTGTAAAAATTACATTTAACTATGTATTAACTGGAGTTGTAGCAAATGATGTATTTAGATAATTGTATGCAATTAAATTAGAATTAAAAACGGGATGTTTCATAATCTTTGCTTTTCACTAAAAAACTAAGCAGGGAATTCAATAAATGAAAGCTGCTGGAAAATCACATGAAACATCAAGCACTGGAAGATTAATATAACACAAAGCATCATATGTTGTTCATCTAAGTTTATTAAAAACCACACCAAGTCTAAATCTTTGCACACTTCATACTGAGCTAAACTTAACTTCTCTTTCCCTGATTCTTCATTCTCTCTATTACATCCCCCTGGCTTAGATCTGTTGCATCATGATATCCAGAAATGAAAATAAATAAAATAACAATTTTTTTAAAACCATGCCTGTGTTAAAATGCCTGTATATCTGAACTGTGAAGGTAATGCAGATCCAGTACAATACTTCATCTTGAATAATGCCTGCCTATAGCATGCACATGTGCTCCTTGTACTTCTGTCAATAACTGGTAACACATATGAGCAAAAATACAAGTGTTAAAAACTGCAGCATGGTTTGTTTCAGGAGTTTGCTCTTTGCTGCCCAGTTAACTGCTTACATGGTTTGTGTAAATACTAAATGCCTGGATGTGCTCATGCTTTCAGAGAGAAAGACTGGGAACTCACCCTGTGGCCAATCCTTTTTTGCACTTAGTTATTTCAAGGATTTCTCTACAAAGATTGCTCCAACTTTGTACAGGCAACTGTCCTTGCAGTACTTGTAACGTGGTAAAAAGGACTTGTGCATATAAATTTGGCTACCAGTTATATAAATGAACATTTAAACAAAAGACAAGACCAGTTGCTCCTGCAGCACCATTGAATTAATTTTCTCCTTTGCTCTGGGCAGCACACAGAACCCTCTGAACACAGGGGTGTACACCTGACCCTACTTGTGGAGGTCGACCTTTGCATTCAGCCCTCTCTCTCTCTCTCAGGGCAGCCCTGCCCTGGCTCCTGCTGCAGTCACAGGTGGTATCATGCCCTCTACAAATGAAGCTGGATCAACTTTACTCACCATGCATTTCAGACTGCATAGTTTCAGCTTAAAGTTTGGCAATATGTCAGGAGTTTGTCCTAATGATTCTAGCTGCTGGTTCTACTATTTCATGTAGGCATCCCTATCAGTGGAAAGCTCTGAATACATTTTAACTTTTTTATGGGCATCGTTCTTTCCATCTACAGGGGTGGAAAGGTCTGCAGAGGTTCACAGTTTGCTGGTATGTGGCAACTTACCACCTGCACCCAGGGATTTCTCCTCAGACCTAAGGAGCAGCAGAGACAAGCAAGCTGCTTTGTCTGCTCATAAATCCTTATTTGCAGCCCAAACTGATTACTTTTTCCATGTCTATGCTTGCTACCTGCCAGAGGAGGGGGATGTGGTAGGGAGGTGAGAGGGGCAGGCCTCTGCACAGCAGGAGCCTGCAGAGGAGTCCTCTTGCTATCCCTGCCTCTATCCATGTGTGCCAAGGCAGCAGGCTCAGGCCCCTGTGCATGGGAACACAGTGCCAGGAAATGAACAAGACCAGTGTTCTGTCAGCTTTGTCCCACACTGCAGGGAAAGCCTGAGAATTCGTCATTTTAACTCATTGTTGTTTATACACAAGGGACCTGCATCTGCTTTTAGATGCTCATGGCCAGAGTGTTTTAATTCCTAGCTCAGTGGGCATATCAGATAGTGAAAGTTATAAGAACAGGTATATTATGTAAACAGAGGAATTGCTTTCATACACCACTGCAGTTATCATCCAGGACCTGCTGGAGCCAGGAGGAAGTTTCCATTTGCCCTGCTGATGTTGGCTGGAGTTCCAGCTCTCAGTACCTCCTGTCATCCCCTGCCTCACTGGCATGTTCTTCAACACCCTTCCACCCAACAGTGGCAACTCAATGAAGCACTGTCACAATTTAAATAGTTATTTGCATTTCATTAACAATGACAACATTTATTTTAATACAGTTAAATCAGAGTAGCATTTAATTTAATTTTAACAAGATAGTTATTAAGCTAACCAAATATCAATTGATTGCTGAAGAAACCACATTGTGAAACAAGTAAGTTGAGAAATAAATCTTGTTGCCAGGCCATTAATGTAAAATCACATAAATAATAAACGTCTAATTAGGTTCTCTCTAATGAAGAGCTCCAACTGTTCACTGACATTCTCTGGGACAGCTGGGGCCTTCCCAGGTTGGCTGTTAGGAGAGAGGGGCCTGATCCAGGGACCCAGAGAGCTGTACCAGGTTGGGCAGCTGGGTTTAAAGAGAAGCCCAGCCTCCCCATGTGCTGCCCAGCTGGGACAGCCTTGCTCTGCGCCCTTCTGGGCACTGGCTGCTCAGAGACCTGAAGCACCTTGGGTGGGAATCCAAGAGTCAGGAAGCAGGGATACACCACCAGGGGCTGCTCCTGTCAACACCGCAGGGCCTGTAGGCTGTGGGGGTAATTCCACCAAGTGCCACCTGTTAACATTGTCCTCAGCATGAATACCGTGTTTCTCTGCAAATTAGCCTGCATCTGGAATACCAAAACCGGGTCAGTTACAGCAGACACAAACATTTCCTTTTCTAGTATTGCTAAGGACTTGTAATTTTCATCCATCTGTATGTGTGGATAACACTTTCAAGGGGGTTGTTTGTTTGCTTATTTAAACACAGATCTCTTAGAAAGATCTTTTTCTGACCATCTGCTCTGTCCAGCTGTACAAAACAGACCAAAAAACCTCATTCAGGCAATTGTGAATCAAGTCTGCAAGTTCTGCTTAAAACATATCAAAGTACCTGCAGCCTTGATTTAAAGCCTTGAAGTGATGGAAAGTCCACCAAATCCCTTCAAAAATTGCTCTGATGGTTAAATCTGCCCGCTGTGGAAAATGCACACCTTTATTGAGCCTGAATTTGTCTGGTTTTAATGTTCATTTACTGTCTCTTCCCATGCCTTCTTTTGCCAGCCACAGCAATTCCTCAGCCTCTGCCTCACAGAAGCTGAAGCAGAGCCTGCTATCAGAGAGGGCAGGGGCTCTTCTCTCCACCAGCATGATTTTTGGAGGGAAAGCAGAGCAATTTCAAGGAAAAAGGCCCAGAAATCCAGTTTACTAAAATGCAAATGAATTACGGTACAAATTTCCTTTTTAAAAAATAACAATAACCCCCAGCTCACATACCCCTTACCCTTAAAAATTACATGAAAATAAGACTGAGTACACAGAGCCCATGCCCTCAGATAACCTACACAAACTGCACTTTGCATAGAGTTTCCCATACAGGCACATAACCTCTCTTGCAAGTGGATTGCTGGAGGAGAGGGAGTTGTGTTCTGTTTGGTTCTGTTTATGGATCATCAATGTGCATATTAAGATCCAGGGACTGCCCAGTGAGAAGCTGCTGTCTCTGCTAGAGCTGCTGGAGCCTCCTAAGAGCACCAAAAGATCAACACCTCCCATGGATGGGCACTGGCAGCAAGGAATGAGGGGTGAGAGGGGACATGGAGAAGCTTGGAACCATGCACACACATCCCTTTGCTCCCTCCAGATCCAGGGGAGCTTTCCCAGGTGAACTGCAACCCAAAGTAAAGCATGCTGAATTAGTCACACCCATTGGATAACCTGGGCCTGCACACTTGAGCTCTGGCAGGGAAGGCAGCTGCAGCTCACACCAAGGCACAGGGGCTTTCAGAGCTGAGACCACTTCTACAGCAGTGAGAGCAGTCCAGGGAATCAGACACAGATACAGACCAATCCTGCACAATTCCACTGTACCATTTTGAGGCAATGAAGCCACCAGAGTCTATGACAGCAGTGTCCTGTCTCTACATGGTGTCCAGCTCCAAATCCAACCCTCTGCACTGTCTCTCTCCACCTCACTTGTTCGCACACAGGGGGCAGAGACTGCGACAACACAGCACACCCTAATTACAATAAAAGCAGCAATGTGGATTTGTCAGTGTTACATTACACAGATCAGAAGCTGTGATTTTTAAGAAGGAAGCAGGTGTTTTGGAATATGATCTATTTTTCCAGGAGGTTAAGATAAGTAGTTTTCAGCTAATTATTTTGTGCCAAACCAAGGAAATAATCTCAAAGTGAACAAGTCAGCTTGGAAGACTCTCAAGATTTTATACCAAATTTTAGACTTGACATTGAACACAGAGCAGGATGAGTGGCAGCAGCAAGGGATCAACCTGCCCAGCTGAATTGCTAACACCAGGGCTACAGCTTGTAGCCAGGTGCAAGGTAAACCGCACTTTCTTGCATCTTTCCATTACTGTTTTCTGAACAAGTAACTTGGACAGCCTGGGAAGAAAACTGACAAAAAAAACGAGTAATTGAACAAAACCCAGAAAATGTGAGGGGCCTTGGGCTATATAAGCTGTTGGAGACTGACTGAAATAGCCAAGGGATGCACATGGGCATAGAGGCTACTGCAGGCTGGGGAGAAAAGTTTCCAGCCACAGAGCCAAAGAACACACATCAATCTCTTCACAACCAGAAGATGCTCCTCCAGTGAGGCCACAGATAGCCACCATCCCTGAAATGACCAGCACACAACAGGTTAAAGCAGTTCTGCTGAAAAGGGAGAGAGCCTGCAGTGTAAATACTGTTAGTACATCTTTCACTCACAATAAAGTCAATGATTAACTCCTCCTAACTGGCTGCCACTCCCGTCCCACCTCAGGCTTTGAAAGGACTGAGTGACCACACTTGGAGGTTTAAAAATGCAATCCCCTCCCCACATGACTAAGTAGGACTGTGCCAACACCACCCATCCTACCAGCTCGTTTGGTCATGGCAGAGGAAAACTCACTTCCTCAGCTTATCATCTTGTGATAAACCTCCAACAGGAACATTTTCTTCCTGTAAGTGACAGCATTTTGAGAAACACCCACAAATCCCTCCCAAAGCCTTTGGGAGAGCCCTGAGAGCCTGCTGCCAATACCTGCCAGCCAGGAGCCATCTGCCAGGGCTCTCATCCTCCTGTGTGCTTGCAGTTATGTGGTGAGGACCCCAGAGAGCCACCACCAGCACACAAGAACCACTTTCTTTCTTGGAAGGAAACAACAAAAAAGAAGCTTGGGTTGATGATAAGAGGGCTCTTTGTGTAATCTCCTCCTATCTCATCTGTTCCACCTCACTTGCATGTGCTCCTCTGCCACCTGAGCAGCACTATTACCTATTTATTACTGGGAGCAATGTGCAGGGTCTCACAAGAAGCAGGAGGGCTTGACCACTGTCCCTCCATCTCTGAAGCAGGCCCAGCTCATCTCCCAGCCCTGACGAGCACAGCAGCCACCACCAAGGGGTAAGGTAAGATCCTGCTCCAGGCACACCCCCTTGGTCTTGGCAGGCAACACACTCTGCCCTGGTACACATCAGGAGGCAAGGACAGCTTTTTGGGAGCAATCACTGCTTGCTTAGTTGCATAAAATGCTACTGATAACCACATTACTATCTAGTAATTGCTGATTAACTCTGTAAGCTGAGGGAGCCACATCATGACTTAGGAATTACCTTCTTTCCTGCAAAGTTCTTCCCCAGAGAGGACTAACTAAAACCTGCCTGGCACAGCATATCAGTTTCCAGGTACAATTTGGAAAAAACAGGGGGGAAGTAAAGCAAAGCACAGCAAGCATGCAACAATGTTGTTGTGAGCTCAAATGATGTTAAATGAGTTAATTCGATTCATTTTCAAATTTAATTGGCAAGATTTAACAGTTCACATTGAAAGCATGAATTACTATTTTGTTCTGTGAATGACTATAGTTTAGTGACTTGATGTCAGTGTATTTTGCCCAGGGTAAAACTTGCTATATGAATTATTCACTGCTGGGTGAATGAAATGAACAGGGGTCATGCTCATAGACAGGATGCCAGCTGTGGTTATTTGAAGGGATGGGGCACACTCAATGCTGACAAAGGACAATAGTTACTTTACAATGTGGTACTGGGGCTCAGTCATTCTCCTTAAGATCTTTATAGAAAGCATGGCACTTTTTGTCATGTACTCCACTTTAAGATGGATTCCGTGTGCCAAAAAACACTGAAGCATAGCTCACTTTTAAAAATGTTCAGTAGTTTAAAGGCAAAAAAAAAAATAATCTACCTTCCTGTCTTGTTTGGCTGAAACATTGCTCCAAAGAAAATGTGTTTAAGAGCAACTTAAAAACAAATGAAGGAACACATCAATATATCACTTGAGCATCTTGTCATAGATGCAGTAGTTGATAACTCTTAGGAACCTCTCCCTGAATGGAAAGGATCTGGAAGCCTCTCACACACTAAGGTTTCAGACTGGGTATAATAGAGCTTTTACCTAAGCTTTTATTTCCAAAGCCAAGAGAGAGAGAGAGAGAGAACATACTGGACAAAGTTCCTGCACTGAAGTATTTACAGTGAGCAATCAGAGTAGGACATTTTCCCAGCCTTCTTAAAAACCTGTTGCTTTAATACAAGACATTTGTAATCTGGAAAGATGGGATGCAATTCGGCTTGATCTGACAAATGGGCCACAAAAGTTTACTTATGCATACTAATGATGCATTCATCTTCACTTTACGCTTCTCAGCTGCATGCTTATTGCAAACATCTGTGTTGCTGAAATGACTGGCATTACAACTCATTTATATGGTTTAAAACCAGTGATGGACGAAAGCTGAGAGGAGGGGAGGAGCTGTGAATGAGCTGAAGCAATGCCCTGGTGTGTATGGAAATAACTTCACTGGTAACCTCCAAACCACCAGCATGGCACAAACCTGGTGTGCATGAGTATTGCACTGATAATACACTTAGTATTTAGAGAAAAGGCTAAAGGAAAGATAACTAAAAGGCAGCTTTTATTTTCCCTCCATGTCACACACTCCCTGCCATCCAGTTGAGGGAGAGGCTGCTGTTTCGTAGGCCAGCAGCTCCCTGGCTGTAGATCACCAGTAAAGCAGCTCAGTTCTTAATGCCATCCCCAATTCAAGTCTTTTCTTGCCTTATGCACAAATGGTACACTTTCTCTCAAACTGTGGTGTGCTGGAGACTGTGCCCACCTCTGAAATGAGCCTGCTTGGATTTGCCTTGTTTTCATCCCTCCTGATGCTGGGTGACTTGGCATAAATCCAACTGAACTGAAGAGAACTGAAACACAGTTCTCACATGATTAAGAGTAATGGGATATTTCTCCTTGTAATGGAGATATTACAGTAATGGGATATTTTTCCTTGGCTCCCAGACCTATCAGGTATTTGCTTTTTGACCAGATGGTGCTTCTGCTTTGTAGCTGCACGTGAAGTATTTGATTTCTGCACTCACATTTGTTAGGCATTTGGCTTCCTCATGACATCCCTGGAGATCCTGGATACAGGTTAGTATACCAAAAAGGCTCTCAAGTGGTCTTCAGAGTCTTTCTGTCCTTGATCATCCAGGTATTATCATTATTTGACTGCCTCTATTCAAGCCATGACATTGTGTACGCTTCACAGTCACATAGTGGAACATCTCAGACACCCTCTAGCTAGGCTGGTGAACAACTGGGTGTGAGTACCTAAAGCCTCTGCCATAAACCACTTCATATCTAAGCTCTTTAAACTGGTTCATGGCTGGCTTGGTTGATTGTTTTGGTGTATCTCAGTATCTACAGTAAAATTAACAGGTCTGTGTATTCATGTCAAGCTAGGAGAAGGCAAGAAGTCAATTTTGAACATGGCATGTGATCCATCTCTCAGTGCCCATGTGCTACTCTGGCACAGCATTCACAGTAACATGCACAGAGAACACACAGCACAAGCTAAGTAGTATAAAATAATCTCCAAAGGCTTACAAAACCTTCCCACTCACACAATTCCCTGTCTCAAAAATCACTAGTCATGAACTCTTCTGCAAGGCATTTCATTTCATCACCTCTTTTCTTAAGTGTTGCTAGAACTTCAGTACCAAATTATGGGCCATGTCTGCACAAAGGAGAAATGACTTGAGCCCCACACCACCATGCTGCTGCTCACTGCAGAAGCATCTGCCAGCTAGCAGACCTACTCCATACCTGCCTCCTGCTGATGGAGCCCCCACTCTTTGCTGTTTCTCTCCTAGCACTGGGTAAATCTCTAAGAAACTTGGATAAACTTGGCAAGTGCATTTTAAATCCCAAGGGTTGCCCAACTGAGGTTGTCTTTTCACATGTGAGCATTGTGGAGATTGCTTTTGCACATTGTGGGTCAGCTCATAGACAGGGGAGAGCTGAGTAGCCCACAGAAGCTACTCCAACAACTTCCTCCCTGCACTTCTGCTCCAGAGGCACTGAGAGCCTTCTCTCAGGCTGGACCTGTGGCCATCTCAATTGCACAATTGCACGTGATATGACTGCATTATACTCACATATGCCATTATTAACTAAAACTACAAGAATATAGAAACAGATGCATTAGGAAAGGTGAAAAGGGGGAGCTCATTTTGCAGAGACTGATTGCAGCAGCCTTAAACATAACCCTTCAACCTAGCACATCAACTGGCACATGAGGCTCCCAGGCTCAGATTTGAGTTACAGAAATGCCATTTCCTTGCACGCTCTCCTCCCCCAGCATGGGGATGAAAGAGAGGGGAGCCCATTCCACACGAGGAATACCATTTTCCACCCTCTGGCTGCAGCTCTGGCAAGCACATGAGCAGCAGAGTGGGTGCCTGACTTTGTGTGCTCCACCCCACAGGGAGAGGCAGAGCAAAAAGCATCCCACAGGGGGCACAGCAAGGGACCGTGGGGCACTTGCCACAGCCATGGCAGGGGTTCTGCTGCCTATGGGGCTGTCTCCAGCCTGGGGAAAAGGCACATCAGGTGCTCCCTCCAATATTTACTCATCTGCAGGGATGAGGAGGGCAAGGGGGAATACGGGAAGAAAGAAAAAGCTGAGTAAGAACAAAGAGTGAAGTAACCAAAACAAACACAAAATAGAAAACCCAGCTCACTTCCCTGATGAATTTGGGTCACTGCATTCACCAGAAAAAGGCTGGATGGCCCAGCAAAGCAGAGCATGCAACTGTGCTCAGAGGCACCTGAATGAAATCCAGTCTCTGTGCCACCTTCTTACAGAGATGCTCTGCAGACATGGCTCACTTCTAAAATAGCCAACAAAGGCTGAGTATTGCAGCACTTATGCAATGGCACAACCAGAGGGTGCACAGGGAGAATTCGCTCCTCTCTAGCCCTTTCAAAAAGAAGAGTCTGTGCCACTCTGAAGCCTACAATAGACAAGCTATTAACTTGAGCTATGCTTTCCAACCCCTGCTATGTTATTTTCAGGGCTGACTGCTGCAGACTGAAGAATAATTCCTAATTTTTCTCTCTTTCTGTAAGCTCTGAATGTTTATTTTGTGTAGACATCTGTCCAATTTCAGATAATTTCACGTCTGGAATGTCTACATAAGTAGGTGTGTGGGACTATCACAAGGCAAAAATAAACATTGTTACAGGAATTGCTTCTTAACGCTGAGGACTTTTCATGGAGGACATTTGTGCCTTGGTGTACGTGTGCTATTGACAAAGATCTACTGCATTCAATGGATCTGCATTTCGTTAGTTTGTTACCATTTCTATCAGGAGTATAAGCTGTCATGCACAGAAAATCTCTTTCATGGGGAAAAATGAGAGCTACAGAGCTCTTAACTGTTTTCTTTGTTGTCCTTCTTGTTTCAGGTACAATGTTACCGATGAATAATATCCTACAACAAATTACAAAGATTGTGGTAATTGAACATGTTAAGTATTGGTGGTGCAGTGAGCCTCTGGATTGCTGAACAGTAATTCAACGGCAGCTTCTCAAAGCAGAAGCACGCTCAACTATGCCATTCCTGCCTGCTCCAGCTCCTACTGATGCTGATAAATATCTACCTTCAAAGCACAGTTGGACAAAATGTAAAGAAAAATAGTGCACCTACCATCCATGCATACTCAAGTGCCAGTCAGCTGAAGGCCATCTGGGAACAGAAAGTCTCAGCTATTACCTTCTTTCACAGTCCATACTGCCATTGCTGGGATGGGATTTTTGGAAACACGCATGCAAAGTGCATCCTGTTATTTAACTTTGGGAGTTTTATCACCATATTACAAAGGAATGCTGTCCTTCCCATGCCTGGCTTCATCTGGCCTGTGCAGACAGAGAATTAAACAGGAAAAAATTCTTCTCAGAAGTTTGCTGAACTGATGGACAGAACAAGCTCAGAGCAGATTACTGCCTGCTTCACTCCAAGCACAATGCATGGGGAGGTGACAGCAGCAGCCACTCACCCCTCTGGAACAGCTACAGAGAGTCATTCCTGGTAGCACTGGCTGCTGCCTCCTTGACTCCAGCTTACAGTTTATCTGTTTGTCCAAAATCCAAGTCCAGCTACAACCACTGCAATAGTACCAGGCACCAGTGTGGGCATCAGATGAGATCTTTTCAAGTTTCCAATGGGCTAGGAAGTTCCTCTAAGTAATAAAAGATTGAATTTCTGAGATGTCCTGTTTTATTCAATGGAGAACTCACAGGATGACTGAATTAAAAACACAATACTCTGAGAATTCCTCCTCTTTGGTCGTGACAGTTACCTGTTAACTGTACCATTGCCTACATCCCCAAGGGAAAGATCCCAAGGAAAGCAGCAGACTTCCACCTGGCTTTGGGCAGTGTGTTCCTCAAGCAGTCCACAACAGAAGTTTGGCTTTAGCTGCTAGCAAAGCACTCTGAAATATGCCACTGCACATCCTTATCCCAGCACTGGGATACCTCTTTGCTTTGGACAAATGGCCCCCAGGGGTCAGGGTTGCAATTTTGTGTATCCTATGCTGGCTTCTTTTTTTACTGTGATTACTATGAAATTAATCATTGTGCTGTGCTGCTTAATAATAGAGCAGAAAAGCTTCTGGAGGTGCCAAAGCAAAGGTCCTGGGGCTGAAGTCATGTGGTTGCACACAACACATACACAAATCTGGTTATTCCTATCACCCAGATTTGTTGATCCACTTGTCCTTATCAAAGATGAGAGCACTGGGAGAGTAGACTTTTACCTCACAAATATCTTGATTTTACTTACTTGTCCCCAAGTGTCACAGGCCCCTTGGACACCTATCACCCCCTCCTCCCGTGCATCTGCCTAGAGTACGAATGCCAAAACAAACATGTTGGATACAGAGGCACTTCTCAGATTATTATAGAGCCTTTCAACAGACTTATGTCTATGGAGTAATGTATGTGGGAAACAGAGATACACTTCACACCTTTAGGAAGCTCAGAAAACTGTGATACTTCTAGGAATACAAATGACATAGGTTTAAGTACATTGCAGAATTTCTATTATCACACTGTTTAGAAAATCCTTGTGCCTGGATTTCAATTCAGCTTTTCTACTAAGTACCATTTAAATAGCTAACTGAAAAAATGTTCAATTACCTTCATGAATATGGATATTCCCTGGTATCTGTTGTACAGATGCACAGGATTGCAGAGGATTTTGTTTACACAGGCAGTGGAAAGTTTGTTGTGGTTCACATACACAGCAAACATTTCAGCAATATTTCAGCTATAAACACCAGTTGGTGAAGTTGTGCATCACTCACTCAGTATGGTCTTTGGGTGCAATGGTTTTGTTTAAGCACCTACAATCTCTCTCAGGCAAATCTACCAGCTAGATTTCCATTATTTTATATTTAGCAGTAAGTGATCAGCTGTAGAAGGGACATTTGCAAGTGTGAAAGCAAATGAAAGTGTGGAAGAGGAAGAAGGAGGGAAAATGCTTTACTGAAGATCTCAGAAAAATATTGTTTGTTACTAGACAGGATTTCTCATAATAAAATTATTCAAAGAGAAGGGACAGATCAGGGAGGACATGGACAGAGCTGTGATCACAGGGGCAGAGCTCAAAGATGGTGTGGATTCAGACTATTCAGAAATATCACAGCACGAGCTCTTCTAAAGATCATAGTCTATTTTTCAACTGACACCCACACATCAAAATACTGCCTGTATTTGGTGAAATCTACTAATCTAGTTATTGTCACTTGTAACTACTGGAGTCCACAAGCTGAAATAATATTTGGTTAAATTAGCATTGGTTATCTCTATAAAAATCCTACCTGGCTATTGCCAATTTTAGAGCAAAGTTTGAGGTCTGCCAGTGTGGATGGATGATATTAAACTCCACTGCACCTTATATCTATAGGTGGAGATCAAATGTACTGAAAAGATACTGAAATGGAAGAGCAAGTCTCTGGAAAAGCCTGAAAGGGAAAAACCAGCCAGTGATGTTCTCTACTATAAAGGAAGGATGCGACATAAGAACAAAGTTTGAATGTCACATGGGCTGAGACATGCAGAAGGTGGGGAAAAGTATTCTCCTAAGGAAATATTTTTGGAGCTGCTGTGGGAAATCTCTCTGCAGGCAGATCTTGCTGTGGGGGAAGCTCACACCCTGCCGTGGGGGAGGACTGGCCCATTTGGAGCTCAGGATAAACACTTGGCAGGAAAGCAAACTCCATCAAGGATCTGTATCAGGACTGGGCATGTCAGTCCTGCAAAGATTAACACATATGCTAAGCTTTCTGCACATGAATGTTCCCACTCTAATTCATGGGTGTAAACATATGCATGTGCATAGAATCAGGACCTCAGTGCCTTTCTTCTCTCGATCACATGGAAGTTTTTCTGACTGTAAACGTGCAGGAAGGGTTTTGAGAAGAACTAAACAGCTTCTGCTACAGGCCAGAGTGTTTTGAGACCAGCACACAGTCAGAAATATGACTGGTCCATATGGCTTATTGTCACAAGATTCCCTCAACAAAAGTGCCCCTGATAACTAGGAATTCTTTCATTTTTAAAGTTCAATTTATGATTGCTGCTAAACTTGTTTCTCATCTGCTTAAATGTACCTTTCTATAATGGAGAATTTCCTTCATCTAAATTCAACTATGCATTAGCTTCTGGCATATGGGAACCATGTAAAACTAATGTGAATAATTATTTATTTTATTACAGTTTTGTCCAAATTACTTAAGATTGTTCACACTTTTGAGGGAACTTCTGCTTACATATTCCTTACTAAGTCCAGTTCACTAAAGATTTGATCAGATTTATATCACTATCAGCGTTCTTGTCAAGGAAATTTAGAACATTTTTGATCAGTGGATCATTACATGTGCTATGGCCTTTTTATTAGTATTCTTCCAAATGTGACTATAAGTTGTCTAATCCCATTTTGTTATAGCCCATTTGATCTGCTGATGAGCTGATGGAACTTGAATTTGAAGCAAAATTATCAAATCAGATGTGGTCAGAGCAGCCAGTTCTTCAAGCACTGACAGTCTTGATATTCAGACCAAATATTTTTTTGTAATTCACCAACAACTTTCCTTTAAAGGAGGATAATTTGTGTGCTAACCAATGTGTTGTTTGCAATCATGAGCAGAAAAGCTGCTTGTTGTACAGCAGGAATTAGTCTTTCTTAGCTGACAGCCTTAACCAAGAGCAGTTCTCCTACGCTGGGAAACTGAGGACTCTACAGCAATTACTGCTGCCTTTTTTACAGGCAAGGATGGGCGTGGGGGAAGGGGAAATAACTTTGAGGGTTGGATTCTACAGATGATTCGGTTGAATCATAAGTAAATCAAAAGGAAAGATGAAAAGAATTCCTGGGAAAGTATTTATAAACCCATGGGACTGAATGACAAAATCAGAGATTGCTAACAGAGCTAGTGGAGGGAAGTGTGATACCTTGAGCAGTGATTTTTGAAAGTTCATGGAGAACAGATGAGGTGCCAGAGGATTTCAGAGCCACAAAATACAGCACTCAATTGAGTTATAAAAAGGGCCATCCAGGAATTTACTAAGCAATTCATTTAACTTCAATAGCAAGTAAACTATGTAAGGAGTCATAAAGGAGCCATTATGAAATCTTAGAGAAGCCCAGAATAATAAATAATTGGGTGGGAAAGGGCTTTAAGAGGTCATCTAGTAATCTCATCAAAAATCTTGTAAGAGTCAACATTCAGAAATATATGGTACTTAGATATGCACATTTCAGCTGGCCCTTTCTGCACACCCAAGGAGAGAATTCAGCCTTTGCTTGGGGAGGGGGAGCATTCCTTGAGCAGAGCCCATTTTAAATGGTGGATTTCCTTGCCTTTTCTGCACAGCTTGATCTCACTATTGAGTGAAAAATCCTCGGAGGTGACAGGAGAAATTACAGTGGCTGGCACAAGAAGGGAAATCTGTTACAGTTGATGATCCTCTTTTTCAAATTAATATTCCCTGGACAGAGACTCAAGTAACAGATTATCTGGGGGCGAACTGTGATAACACAAGCAGCTAATGCCATGATGGAGGGCTGTGGGGGAAGAGCGTTCTGGCGAAGGGAGGTTGTAAAAGAAACCCTCTCCTGCCCAAACCCATAGAGCAACAGAGAGGTCAGCCTGCCTGTGGAGAAGCAAAAGATGCTGCAGCCAGCACCAAGGAAAAGAAGAACCCTGGCACCTCCGAAATTCCCGTGTGTGCTGAGGCAGGTGAGAGGAACTCACATCCACGCCTATCCACAGGTTGTCACTCCCAGACCTTCCCTGTTCTTCTAATAACACCTCTGGGTGGCCAAGAAAGGGGAGCTGTGCCATGGCTGGGGACAGACAAAAATTACTTTTCTTTACAGCTTGAAAGGCTCTTTAACCTTTAATTGGAAGAGTTTAAAACCTTTCTTTCAACCCATGCTTCTGTGAGCTTTTATACAGCCACTGCGAAGTTACATGGTAATTTTTGTGTCTCAGGTACTGTACTGAGTTTTGCAGAATAGTTCAGGAGATCCAGGGAAATAGTGGGTGGCACATTAGGTTAGGAGACTAGGATGGGGACTGTGGTGCTCAGCCTAAAACGCTGAATTGCAGCCTGACCTTGAGAGAAGACCACTAACCCTGAAACACCAAGGTGCCAGTGTGGTACAAGAGATTTACCTCTGAGGTGAAATCCTGTGTCTTTCCTTGTGCTCACACACAGCTGCTCACCGAAGCCACCCAGCCAAATAGCATGAATACTGACTGAAGGAGCAATCTGTAACTGCAAAACTTATCTAGGATGTTGCCCAGCCAGATACATGTATATTTTTCCCCTTAAATACAAAATGGCACAAGGTCATTTTGAAAGGGTTGAGAAAAAACCCCAGAAGTTTACTTGTCATTAGATGTAGATAGTAATAATCAAAAGCAATAATCACACCATCTGAGAAAATTGAATACAGACAAACTGCAATGCTAAATGAGAGAGGAGCACCAATTATGTGCAACAGAGTTCTTATTATATGGCATTCTGATTACCTTAAATTATATTTTTAACAGACATCCATTTTTATTTTTACTTCTAAAACAGGAAGTTCTTTTCAAGTCTTGACGTCAGCTAGCCTCATCAATTGTTCCTGTAATAGCTCAACGACCACTACAGCCACAAATGCTATGAAAGAGCTAAGTACTCCCTGCACAAAGGGGATTCGGTTTGGGCATTGCCACAGCACTTATGCATGCCTAGTCTTTTACAGAGTAGTAATTGATATTGATTTTTTGTGGCAGAGGTTCCCTCCNAAAAAAAAAAAAAAAAAGTTAAAGACATGATGATCCATCTTGAAAATAAATCTAATTTTTTTTCTTCTTTAGAAAATGCAGTGAATTCAGTATTCATTAGATGTGCTGGACTGACTCCATGGCAGACCTCCAGCACAGTCTGCAGGAGAATAGGTCTCCATGTGGAACTGCCTGCACCTTTTGACCGTGCTTTTGGGGTGATCCTTTGGGGCAGCAAGAAGTGCCACATAGACTTCTCTTTGGCACAAGGCTCCCACCACTCAGAGGCCATGCAACAAGAGAACCATGACCTGCTGCAACCTGGATCAGAGGCTACCAGCTCTGACAGCCATCAGCTGGCAGTGTGGCTGCCAGTTCCATGTCCTGCTCACATCCAACCCCCCTGCTGTGTCCTGACCTGCACGCCCCATTATTTCCTGTTTGTCTTTCCTTTATGTTTCTGACCCTTATTATTACTGAGTCTGTATCCTTCTCTCTCACAGGAGTCCTGGATTGCACTATTTATTTATCATTGCTCTTATTTCGTCTTTAAAAGACATCCACAACTTGGGGATGGGAGGGAAATGGAGTGGGGGCGGGGAGTGGATGCTGCCATGAATGCCTGGTAATGGTTCAGTGGAAAACTTGAAGCTGTGCCAGGCTAAACAAGGAAGACCAGGAGAGCTGCAGAGGCCAGCCAAGTCCAAGGAAGCACTTGAACTCCCTGGGGAAGACAAGGGAAATCTACTGAAAATACTGAAATGACACTTTTGCTTCCTTCCTGTTTATCACATGAACCAACTGGGGTTTTATTTCCAGGTGTGAAGAAAGTTTTTACCAACAGGAGGTTTCACTTGTCACCACAGAAGGGCTGGAGGCTACTGGCAAGCTGGCCATGCTCAAAGTCCCACATGGCAGCAGCGTGGGGTGCCGAGGCCTCGCAGCATCACACAGCCCAAAGCCATGCAGAGCCACTTCTGACTGTGCACCTGAACCCTTGGATTCATTTACTCCTCCTCTGCACCTTGAGAAGGGGTGCACATTCACCAAAACATCTTCA
Source organism: Notiomystis cincta (assembly GCA_013398075.1). Lineage (NCBI taxonomy): Eukaryota > Metazoa > Chordata > Aves > Passeriformes > Notiomystidae > Notiomystis > Notiomystis cincta. Next base: position 59,912 of record VZRX01018457.1, on the reverse strand, counting down.
CTGGCCATGGATTTCAAGCACCTTTGGTGCAGCTTTAGTTTAGGTACCGTGTTTATTTATGACAAGCACCATTCATGAGCATGAACATCCCTGTTTCAGCTAACTGCTGCACATACAGAGACTTTAGATGGCAGTGGCATCTACCCCAGCCTTATGGATAAAACCAAATGTTTTTGAAGGCCCATGCAAATGTGCTCTCTCATAAAATGTCCAGCACCTCTTGCTGCAGCCTGAACTAAAAATACTACAAGTATAGTTCAGGCTTTTGTCTTTCCCACTGCCCACGGGAGCAGGATGTGCAGAGGCAGAGGATCAGAGGATATAAAAAGTTCATTCAGGAGTCTGTCTTCTTTACATTCTTAAAGTGACCCCAGCCACTCTAAGCTTCCCTTTCAGTTTTGATTGGAAAGTTTGGCTTTCTCCTGACCTTCCACTAGCTAGTGGGAAGCAGCAGACAGCACCCAGGCCATCACTTTGATGCTGCTTTCTTGTGATTCTGAGAGCTCTCCCAGCTTCTGGGGCCACAAATTGGCCCAGCACAGCTGAGCATCCCTACAGCATCCATGTACCAGACTCAGCAGCAGGGCTGCTGCCAGCTGAGACCAATGTACCCCTTGCCCACCTTTGCCAGAGCAAGGTCAACACAAAATGGACTCCCAGCTGCATCTGGTGGCACCAATATTAATTGTGTCCCACAGCAAAGACAAGAGCAAACTGGACTTACTGATTAACTAAGTCGAGCTCCTCTAAAAAGTCTATAAAGTAGGATTAAACATTTCTTCATTCTACTAATTTTTTCTCAATCTATGATTAAAAGCATTCCTTTCTAAAACCTAAAATCTTCCTGGTAACCCTAAAATTTTAGCCCAAGTGGTGGTGTGATTTGGAATGAGATGACCATGTATATAAGATGAAGAAGATACAGAGGTTTCATTTCCTACAAATTAATTCTCTACAAGCTGTGTAAACTTTCGTTCATATAAACAAAGTCTTTACAGACAAAGACGTTAGGGTTTTTCCCCTTTCAATTATTTAGAGAAAAAATAGAAATGCAATTTTACTGTCTAGGCATTTCAACCCATACCAGCAGATTGAAAGCTGCTCTGGTTGCCTTCTGCAGTGCACTTCCTCATGCTTCTGACTATAAAACAAATGTAAATAAACTTGCAAAGAAACAACCTTGTGCAGCCGGATATTACTAAGTAGTTTCAAGTTTCTACGGTAGACTGACAACAACTTATATTTACCCACCCCACCCCCCAAAAAACAAATGCCATGATCTCTCACTACAAAGGGGCAACATATGAGAGACAACAACTGCCATGGCAATACCATGCTGTCATCTTCACTCCTATCACTTTTCCATGCCCTAACTTCAGGGAGGCTCCAAAATGCAGTTCTAAAAATGCATTAAACAGTCATTCTGCAAAAGAGGGAGTAATCCACATAATCACATTTAGTGGCCCAGCTCTGTTTTGTGTGTTTGCTCTCAGCCTGTCCCAGCTGGACATAGAGGTAATGGAGGGGAGCTTCCAATTTGCTTTGCCCCTCATTCTTGAGTTTCAGATCCTCTGTGAAGAGAGGGGAATTGTCCCTCCTTAGAGAGCTCAGGGCCCCCACAGTTTGGAGAAGGAGTGTGACAGAGAACAGAGATGATTCAACATCCTGAGGGCTTGGCACACCTCCTGGAAGGGATAGGGAGCACCCTGAAGCCTCAGTGGTGATGGAAAGATTGTGGCCTGCCTGAGGACAAAGAGAAGTGGGCTAGAGGCTGTAATACAGGAGGCACCAAATTCAAAACCAAGACAGGGGAAGGACTTACCCTCCAAGGACACAAAAAGATTCTTATTTTAACCTGAGAATTTTTTTCATCAAAAAATCACACTGGTAGACCTTGTTTTCTGAGAAAACATGGAGCATGGAGTCCCTGGGAGACTCCTCACATGTGCACTTTCAGGAAACATTGCTGGGCTACCAGAGGACTTGACTGGCAGATGTGGTTTTGCCAAACAGATAAACAAGTCATTGTGGAAAAATATAAAGTACCATCAGAAAACAGCGGCATCCTTTAAAAATATTCCAGGGCACTTAATTGCTTCTCATATTCAAGTGTCCAGAAGACCTATTAGAAATGCTATTTGCTGTTATTTGTTTTCTTTCATGGTATTAATCTATACTAGTACATTGCATATCATTTAAGAGGAAGAGTGTTTTCATACATCTGAAAAATGTTTTTGTTTCATTAATGCCCCATGTCTAAAAATAAACCCAGCAGATTTAAAATGAATGCTCATGATATTTGTCTATCCTCAAAAAAACACTCTCCATGCCTGAAGACACAATTTCCTAGAGAAACAAGAGACACCTCCTCCAAATGATGCTGTTCAGAAAATAAGGCAGAAGAGTCACTTGTGCTCACAGTTCTCCACATGGGTTTAACTTCTACCTTCAGGTATTCTGCACAACCCCACAGGGAGAATTCATGCAGTGTTGCCCAGGGCTGAGCATTTGGGCTCAGGCACCAGGAGCAGCAGTGCTGCCAGGCTGCTGAGAGCCCCAGCTTTGGCTGCAGTACCCACAAGTGAAGACCCCTGGGAGTTGTGACTGCCTTGCTCTGGCTCATTCTGGAGTACTTCAGCATTAATTCTGGAGGACAAAATTTCAGAGCAGCAACTTCTAGACGAGCTAGTTTGCATCAAGAATAAAATAACCAGGGAATATGCTGTCACTACAACCATCTATACTTCAATCAAACAACCTCATTGGACAGCACTACCTGTTCTGATAGTACCAGTAGTCTGACTTTCCAGCTTTCACTGGGAAAAAAAATACCAGCAGTGAGAATAGATGCCTTAATTCTGCTTCTCCTTAACTTAATAAAGCCAAATAAGTAACAGAATCTGATTTTTCACTTTTCTTTATTATGTACTTTATCATTTGGGCTCCATTGTGCAACCTGATTTGTTGCTACAAGATAAAGCAATTACATGCTCAAACATGATTCACTGTAAAACTCCAGCCTGTGAAACCATAGCCCAGCAACAGAGCTGTGCTGGCAATACCATGGCTAACAAACATATATCTTATGTGTGACACTTGAGGAGAGCAGTGACCACAGGCCTGTGCTTTCCCTCTTTTCTGCTGCTCCCTGGATCTCCCTGAAGTGGCACAGAACCCAAACTGAGGAGAAATCACCACGGGGTCTGCCACAGAGGGCAGGGAGGCAGCCAGGGCAGAGGGCCAAATGCAATCCAGACCAACAGGGAGTCAACAGGCAAGAAAAGGAGGAGCATGGTAACCCACGAGGAAATCAGGTGAGAAAAAGGAAAGAGAACCTCTCTCAAGAGCTGCAGAGAGGTTGTGCCAGACAAAGGGAGAAGCCAGACAACTGCACAGGTGCTCTCTAAATCACTGCTCAGACACGCTCTATGGTCCTGACTGGCTGGGGTGCAGCATCTGGCTGGCCCCTTGGCTGGTCCAGCAGGCTGAAGCTGTTTCCAAGCATGGTGAAGGCCAACAGGCCTCCTTGGGACCCCAGTGTCCCGCAGGAACCCTACCTGGCAGCCCTGCCTGCTGGTGCTTCCATCACAGACAGCATCCTGCCAGCCACTACCTCCTCATCCCCAGCATCAGGGCCAGCCAGGAGGAAAGGCAGCCACTGGCCACTTGCCAGCACATCTTGCATTGCCTTAAATGCTCTGTTCTGACTACACGTCCTGTTTGCTATGAAACAAATCTAATGGAGGAAATGAACAGGATTTTGCTTTTAAAATTATTGTGTCAGGTACATTAACAGTTCTACCATACGTGTTACTCAGCTCTTCAGAGAGTGCTTGGGTTTCACTTCTGCTGTAATTTTATCAGCATCTTGCTGAAGCCTCTCCTTGGTTTCCTGCTACTTAATTTATTTTCCTTTGCAGTCATATATTGAGCCATCTACAATGCTCTGCTGGCTGCCAAACCTCTGGAAACACATCACACCAAAGTGTTATAGTGAGTCACCTATGGCTCTTATTTGCAGTTTTTACTCATGTAGCAAATACTAACTCTGTGTTTAGGACCTATTACTCCAATGAGTGCTCTTTTTTAGCTTAGCAGTTGCTGAGCACAGATAGTAAAAATGAAGACTTCTGTGGCAGAATAGCAGTCATTTGTCAGGTTTTAACAAAATCTCTGACACAGAGGTGGCTTACAGAAAGCAAAGAATTATTGTCTAGTTATTAGTATATATACCCAGCTGACATCCCAGAAGCAGCAAGTCATTAAGGGGGTGCTGCAGAAACCTGGATCAGTTCAGCTCCCCGGCATCAGCACTGAGGTGAACACCATTCACCCTATTTATCAGTGACATTACTTATTCTGTGTTATTTATTGGTGGAATATGTGAATTTGACAGCTATCCATGAATGACAAGGAGCTAACAGGTATATCAAGTATCAGGAGCCATACATGCTAGATGATTTAAATAACTGAGAGCTTTGTAAGAGCAATAAGAGATGAACTTCAATGGGAGGGGAGGGAAAAGGCATATACTAGACTATAGCTGGGATAGACATTGGCAGAGGACAGATAAGTCAGGCTCACTTGTATGGAGCAGGACTGGAAGGAGGAGGTTGGCCACCCACACATGCTGTCACACTCTCACAGATACTCTGACTTCAAGATGCTGCTTCTTCATTGGAGCTGGGGGGGGGGTGCAAAGTCAAGGAAAATAGAATTTTACAGCTTTAGGGAAGAGCTAGTACAGCCCAGAGCCACATAGCCTGGCTAGTGCTGCTGCTGCCCCCAGGGAGGAAGGGGAGGTATACTTTGGGATGGTCTGTTATCCTCCCTTACCCATAGCCACTGCTCCACGTGCCCTGATCCCATCTCACAAGGCAGCTGCTACTCTGGCTCTTGGCAGCCCTAGCAAAGTGGGCAGTCAAGCTGTTGGTCTTTAGCTTGGGCATTTCTCTGTATTTTCCAGTGTGTAGAAGCAGGCAGAAACACACTCCTAAGAGTAATTATTGATCCAAAAGGCTCATTACAGTTGCCTTTATTCCACCTGCAGTGATTATGAGCAGCCAGAGTATTTTAAACAGCAGGATTGTGTCTACATGTCTGCTAAGTGACATTAAAATGAGTTAACTAGTACCTGTGAGGGGATGTATTTTTCAATGATGATGGGGGTTTTTTTCCCCCCTCTTTGGCACAGAGAAAGGCAGCAGGCAGAGGGGTTCCCTCCACCAAGGGCAGGCTAGGAAAATCACTTGTCTCTGTGGTAGACTCCCTGCACCCCACTTGTCTTCCCACCTCCAGCCTCAGCACGCACTGTCTGTGTGAAAGTCCATGCACAGCAGGAAGGGTTGCAAGGGGAATGGAAAACATTTTGTTCAATTCAAGGCTTGATACAGCTTTTTCTGGGAGAATACCAGAATCCCTGGAGGATAATCTCCTGTCACTGAACTCCAAAAATTCAGAATAACATTAAGACAGATTAAGTTTTGGGGCCAAAACTGGCTACCCCAAAGATCAATATTCAACCTTGAAAACACACACCTTGGCTTAAGTTGGGGGTTCTGTCACAAGCAGATCACAAGCAACTTCTGTTTAAATGCTTTGAGAGTACTGGGTGTTGCAACTGAAAGAAAAAAGGCTCCCAGGAGCCAGAACTGTGACAAAACCCCAGCCATCTTACAGAAACTGTGAAGAGATATTAAAAGTTAACTGCTCCAGGGAGCCAGCAGATGTTAAATTGAGTAACTAATTTAGTCTGAAATGGGAGAGCCCTGTTGTCAGAGGGCTCCTGTCCCGTGAGGAAAGGACAGACATTGGCCTGATGAGGCATCTGAGAAAAAGCTTTTCATCAGGAGATGACACATGAGAATTAAAGAACAGTTGACAATATCACTCAGGAAAGAAGGTCATCTCTATCTAGACTCACAACTGCTTACAGGAAAAAATCACTTCATAGAAAAGAGATAAATGTGGTCTCGGCTGAAAGCAATGCAAGGGGCCCAACCCTGAGGTTTTATAAAGGACGTGAACCCAAATAACAAGGAAGGAAAGAGGACATATCTACAGAACTAGAGATACAGACCCTTGGAGCCTGAGGAAGGAGAGTGAACAACGTTGGCAGGTTAGTGGCTGGAACCAGGAGCCACTGCTGCCTCCACACAGCCCTGCCCACAGCCTCTGCAGACAGCTGGTGCTGCAAAAAGCTATTGCTACAACTCAGCCCCATCCACGAGATGGGATTCACCCCCTGCATTAACCTGTGCCACGGCAGAGACCATGGGGAAGGCGGGTGGGAAATCTCCCAGGGGTCTGTTCCAAAAGGCGTGTGGGAAAACATCTGGGAATAGACCCTCTGTAGGTTCTCGAGGGCGAATTCACAGAAACAAAAGATCTCAAGAGGATCTTGGGGAAAAAAATGAAGACCCTTCCCCCCTCGATTCTGGTAGTTTCCAGATGGGAAACTGAAATGAAACTTTTTTTGAAATGTTCAGAAACCTTTTGAACCTCATTAGTTTTCATTTCATATGGCTCTGCACAAAGAAGTTTATAAACCTGCAGCTCTTTTAGATGAAATGATGTAATGTTCAGATAATATCAATCAGAGTGGGGAGGGGAACATTCAGCTCAGTAATATTTTAACAAAAGAAGTCATTTTATGCAGTCTTTACAATGCTTTCTTATTTCAGGGGTCATGGGAGCTGCGTAACACCAGGTCTTCACAGTCTCAGAAACCAAATTACCTAATTTTGACGAAACAATACCTGCATGCAATTAAGCTCTTAACTTTACTCATGTGAGTAGTTTGAATTAGTGTAGGGAGAATACTTGCAGGCTTTCAACTGCACATGTGTAAGTAAGTTTTGGCAGGGCTTGCTTTTAACCATGTTAATTTCTTGCTTTCTTTTTTCAGCAGCAAACCTAGAAAAACTACATATATGCTATCAACTTTGAAAATCCTGTAAAATCAGCTTTGGAGACTTCAAGGAAATCAAAGGAAATGTGATAAAATTAAAATGCTCCCACTTAAATAAAATTTTATTTCCCTTCCAGTAACATACAATATTTAACTAAGAGTTTTAATACATTCAGTAAAATATGAGCATATTATTAACCTCCTCAGAACGTCACCATTTACTGTAAAGTCATTACCATTCTGTTCGCTCATGTCTGGCCTCTTTGTTTCAAGTCTGTTTTCCCAGCTTACAGTATCAGGTCAACAGACTCTAACATAAATGAGTAATGTGTCTGGAATTTTTCCTTGCAACACCAAACCTCAGACCAAGCTCAGGCAGAAGGGCCATGCTGTGAATAGGATGGGAAACAGCTTCAGCTGTACCTCTTCTCTCCATTCTCCATCCTGTCCCACTTTCCCTTGCAAGAGGCTCCTACCTAGGCTGCTGTCTGTCCCTGACTTCATCTCCTTCTCTCACAGCTCTCAGAGACAGTATCTGCACTTTTGGAAGTCCAAACTCACCCTTTTTCAGGGTCTAGTAGGCAAAAATCAGTGCTGTACTTCCCATGGCCTGTGTTCAAAATCTGCAGCAGTGACCTTGGAAGTCCAGAGGCAAACTTGTTTTTGCAAGGTGGGACAGTCAGAGGGGATCTATTCAGCTAATTAAGTATTTGTGGTCATTTGTGAGGGGCTGTCCACAGTTAACTCCATGAAGTGAGAGTGTGTCCTGCTTCCTGCTGTCCCCACAGTCAGTAGGACCTTATTAACAGTGCTGAAGGTGTCAGCACAGGAGAAGGATGTCAGTCTTTCCTCAGCTCTTTAAACTTCTACAGACTTCAGGTCTGGGGGAAGCAGGACGTCCTGAAACATTCTGTCAGTAAATCTAGTGCTTTACACAGATATTAGCAAATAAAAACCAAGTTGTGTGAAAAATGTCACTTGTATTTTTGCCAACTAAAATATAACAGGAAATTGTATGCTTAACATATGTGGAGAACTGCAAAACTGAACCACAGAAAAGTAACCACTGTTATTAAGAATGGTAAACATGGTTGCAGAGATGAAATGGTTTATGCTGCTGGATGTTTCCTTTAATATGAATTCCAGCTACAAACTTGCTTTGCATATGAAGGTTAATAGAAGATCCTTACAACAACTTCAGGAAACTGCATTGAATTATTAAAAAATAGTCATGTATTTATCCAGTGCCTTAATATACTGATGGGGAAACATGAATTACAGTAGGCAAACTAAACAAATAATTTCTGAATATAATAATTTCAGAAATGCACCAATAGCCCTAATAGAAAGAACTTGAATATGAATGTCATATAAACCAGAAAAGAAAAGAAAAATCAATCTGAGCAGCTAAAGCTGTTTTGAATTATGTCCAGAATCCAGACGAACCAAAGCCTGTCACCCCAAATCTGAATCATAAGTGTGGGTGTCCTCTGGGATGCCCTGGAAAACCCCATGCAGAAATGACAGCTCCACCAAGGTTTGAGCCAGTGGAGCAGAGCACTCTGCAAAGTGTGCCTGGATGCTGCTGCACCGGGAAGGTGGGACATAAGTGACCCTGAGAATATGGGCCCCTCTGTCAGTAGGGTAACTATATAAGCAGGGAGTCTGAAAAATACTGTTGCCAATATTTTTATTTATCAGAAGAGGAGGGTGTTGGAAATCTTCTGTTTGTTCTTTGAAAGCACTCATTTTCTTAAAGAAACAGCCAACTTCTTTCCACAGCTCTGAGGCTCAGGGTTAAATATTTTCCATACTAACTTTTTTCACCAACAACTGGTGTAGTTACTCCTGCAGCTAAACCTTTTCCAGCCACTAGTACAGCCAATGTCAAGAGAGGGCCACTGTGTGGAACAAATCATACACCTGAGAGAGGCAAGCCACTCAACCCTTCCACTGTCTCTTTTAAATGAGGTGGAACAAATTAAAAGCAAATGCTAATCACACCTATCAGTTCAATCAATTTAATGATCCAAATGAAGGAGTCCCACTCTTAGATCCTCTGCCAAAAAGACACAGTATGACATGAACCTACAGGGATGAAGTTTTTTAAGACCTTCAATTTTCTATGCAAATAAACACTTTAATTTTTAGGAAAAACAATGTTTCAGGCAGCATCTTTAAGGGGGAATGGTGACAGCATATGCCAAAAGTAATTTATGAGGATTTTTCCTCCAAATTCTTACTGCTATAAGCATCACACAGGGAAGAGAGCAATGCTGAGTGCTCATGGTGCACAGGCAATAACCCCAAGCAGGAATTGGCTGCTTCTCATGGACAGCCCTGAGTATTTGCTCTTTTGGCATTAAACTCATATTCAAAGTGACAATAGAACACAAGAACTTAGCAGGGAGAAATCAGAGCGCCCAGCAACCCAGACAAGCCCCAGTTCAGGGTGTTGCCAAGCCCACAGGTACCCATGTGTGACGAGGACTCTCCCCAAAACACATCCTGGGGAAGGCTCCCAACATACTTAAAGTTCAGGGTCACTAATCTAATTTCTTTTCAGACTGGTAATTTGTGACTCACAAGCAGGTATCTATTTTTAGGGATGGCTTCAGCAACCTCCAAATGGAAGCACAACAGACTGTGGCTTCCAGCCACTTTAACAGCCCAACTCCTGACACGAGTCTGGAAGCTTTGGGCAGTGCAACTCAGGCACCAACTATAACTGTTCAGTGTTCTAATTATCTGTTTTAACCTGTGGGTCCCCCCTCACACAGGCTATTTTGAATTACAGAAGAAATGCCATGGTTTTGCATTGTTTTTCTTCTCCCTGCCTGCTCAAACACAAGTTGGAAGCCTTTCCCAAACCACACCGTCACCATGTCTTCCAGCACGAACCGTCTGATATGCTCTGAGTCAGCTACATCCGAGGAGCCACAGCTGGCCTGGAGCTAAGCCAAAGACTTTTCCTTCAGTCTTGTTGCACAATGTGATCTAAATACCCAGTCTCATCTAATTTGTTTCCTTCTGGGGTTTAAGGAAACTGTCTTTCACTTTGTGAGGTCTCAAGTTAGGGAAACATTGTAAGGTCAGCATCCAAAACCAATTCAGACATCAATACAAATAAACATCAATTGGGAAAAGAAACACAGTCAGGGGGAAAAAAAAGCAACAAACTTTTGTGACTAGACTATTGCTTTCATTCACATCATGCTCTGGAATTTAAGTTTCATCTGTTTCTATGAAAAATATGAACGAAGCAATGTATAACCAAGGAATGAATTCCTACTTGACTGTGTGTCCTGGCTTTGGCTGGGGTTAAACCACAACACTGTGTAACCTTTTCCTTCTTGTGAATTTGTCAAGACAGTAATTTAGTAAAATTGGGTTAAAAAAATATTTTATTTTGCTGAATCACTAAAATTCTTTAAGGTGAAGATTGCCAAGATATTTGGAAGTCAGCTGTGGCAGAGACTGCATTAAGAAGCAGTCCAATATAATTTTTTTCCACTATCTTTATTTTTACTTCATTCTTACAGACAACATGTCTTTGTAAAAGCCAGCATATTTCACTAATTTCTATTTTACAACTTTAAAAAGCTGTAGTGTGATCTAAAAATGAAATTTGATTATCCAGTGACAAGGAATTTTGAAAATAAATCATCTCTACTCAAGAGATACTGAAATATTAAGATGCTAAATTAATTTTCTTTTTGGCTCAGATTTTGAGGCAAAGGGATTTTTTTAAAGCATGCATGTATATTTTTCTAGTATTCTATCCATATTCTAGCAATGACTTGCATTTTGGCTGACAATATATAAATTATTTTTAGTTGCAAATTATATTAGAAAGAGGGAATCTATTATGTGATACAAAACTGTACATTGTTTTAAATGGGCTCTGTGCTTGCAAACAGCCCTGAATTGACACCCAAATATGGGGTAGAAAACAAACAGAACGTCTGGCTGTGCCACACACATCCACTAAGGGATAAGTGCACCTCTCCTAAGGAGCAGAAACTCAGATCCACCTAAAAAAAACAGGCTAAGAAATACCAGCTGGCTGCCATCACACCTTCTAGCCTAAACGCAAGCAAAAGCCAGAGGAGTATGCAAGACTCTGCTGCACAGCATCAGTATTTCTCAAGATTCTCAGGAGTCTCCTGACTCCTTGGGTTTTGCCCAGTACACAGCTGCTCCATGCCTTGGTGGGGGAAGCAGATTATGGAGTCACACTCAGGGACCCAGAGGTGCTGCCCACCAAAGGCACTGTGCACACTGTCCTTGGGCAGCACCCCAGGACAGGGAGCAGCTCCTCTCTGCTCCCCTGTAGATGACCTCAACGATCACCATCTAAATTACCTCTTTGATGTATTTCATGCACCTTTTCAAGAGGCCCTTTGGAAATTGTTAATCATGGACAGATTTTTTTTCCCTAAAACTGGTGTCAGTGGTGTGAGGAGCATGGCACTACCGAGGAGAGGTGCTCTGATGGCACTGAGCTCAACTAGCACCCTCTGTAAAACCCTTCTGATGCAAGATGAAGAACAACACCAGAGCACACCTTCCTCACCTTGAGCAACCTTGTGGTGACCCATGTGGCATTGGTGGGAGACACCTTGACTTTGAGAAGGCTTCAGACCACCTTTTTTTCATAAGCCAGGTGACAGCCCAGGCTGGTGCAACACAGAGACTTGCTGTCTGTCCTGTTCTTCCTCTGCTACCTGAATTGGAAGCTCTCATGTTGGCCACCCTCAGAGAAGCACAATCATCTTTCTCCAACATTACAACTACCTCCCAACTTCCATCCAACACAGATCTCCCACCAGTGATCAGAAAGTTAAGAAAGGCTAACAGAAATCATCTTACCAGCAGTTTCAAAATCCAGCAGATTCCACACCAGGGTGGAGAATTCATTTCAGTATGACTCGTCCTCTTATTTATTTCTTTAAGGGGTACCCCAGCAGTGAGCAGGGAAGAATTCCATTCCCACGTAGGAGTGCGATGCCAAGTTCCTCTGACTTGCAGCAAGACTCACCAACATTTCCTGGCTCAGGAATGCTAGCAAGAAGCCTATTCTATACCTCACAGCAAACAGCAAGATCTTTCATATCTCAAAGGAGTAATTTAACTATGGGAAATAAATTTACCTTTTCATTGAAAATTCTACTTTGAGTATAGCCAACTGAACATATTTCCACATAAACTGGCAGTAAATGGAGAGGAGGAACTTGCAAGGAGAGGTGCCAATTTGCCTGTGCCTGAATCAAAGCAGTTGCTACTTGAAAGCATTAGGGCAGCAGCATGCGCAGAAGCACATTGTTCAAATGGAGTTCCTATTGCAAAAATAAAAGCTTGCACATGGTGAAAATGAGGTATAAAATCTTACATTCTCTTCCTCATTAGCACAGTGGGACAGTAATATCAGAGGTGTTAACTGGCAGGTGTGCTCATAGAGAATTGCTTGCTCCTGTTGTACAGTGTAGCAGAGAACAGAAATCAGGTTTAAAAGTGAACATGCACCAGGTCTCTTTTCACCCAGGCTGGGCCCTATGGCCATAATGTATTACTGTGGATAATACATGTCGTTCAATAGCACTGTATAACCTTTTTTCATGGATTTTAACTCTTGCAGAGGTACAATATGGTTTCCAGAGGTCAAGTCCTCAGAATAAGAGGCAGAGCTGAGAAGCAGCATGTTCAGTGTAGGCAGCAGCAGTGAGCACCCACATGCAGCAGCCCTGGCTCATGGTCCCAGGGCTCCCTAGCATGCTAACATCCCCAGGCTGCACTGAAAGGATGCGTGGGTACTGCCAGACTTTTCCACCCCAACAGCAGAAATAAGGCAAGAAAGAGTTTTTAAGAGGCTCCTGGAGACATCTCCAGGATTGCAGGTGTTTAAAATCTTAGCATGCAAAGGCTCCAACAGATCTAGGAGCATCTGCTGCAATCCATGGAGATGACCCCAGTGATCTCATTGGTCTCAGCAACCTGTCTCAAGGGTTGACTCATATGTTTCTCTCTGGATTAATAACTTTTCAGACGGCTCATCTAACACATATCCATCCTGTCTATGTGTACAAGTCTAGAATTGACCAATTTATAAAAATAGCAAGAAATTAACAAGTCCAGTGATAAGCCTTAGAAATAATCAACTGCACTGACTGGAGCTTTTCCTCTGTCACCCATTGTGGTGGTTTCATATGGGTTGATTTTTGGTGACAATTCTCTTCCAAGTCAGAGAAAAAGGTGATGACACGTGAGGAGAACAACATGGTGACACCAAGGGTGGTGCTAAGGAGGGAGGGAGAGGAGGAAGTGCTCCAAAATTCATTTGCAAGCCGTGGTGAAGACTATATTACAACAAACTATTTCCCTGTAATTCATGATGTGCATGGGGGGATGCAGGATTTACCTGCAGCCCATGAGATAAAGGTGCTCGTGCAGGAGTGTGTAAATGCTGAGAAGCTGTGATCTGGTAAAAAGCTTGAGCAGAGAGAGAGAGAGAGAACCTTGTTTTCAAAAGTAGAGAAAGAAGACTCTTGCTTTTATTCTAGAACAGCTCATCCTTAAAACCCCATGAACTAGTGACCCACAAAAAAAGCAGTTGTGGGAGAACAGCTTTGCTCGTGGGAGGGTCTCACGTGCAGCAGGTTTTTACTGGGTGGGACTGCACTCGTGAAAATTAGAACCACGTTGGAAAAGTTCACCAAAAAACTGTCTCTCGTGGAAAAGGACCCTATGGCATAGCAAAAAAGATTCCTCTCCCTCAATGAGCCGAAAAAGATGTTAAAAGTAACTAAGAATCCCATGTTTTGTCTCCTTGTGCCATCAATAAGAAAGAAAGAAAGCCTGGAGGGGGGTGTGTGTGTGTGTGTTCTAAAGGTTTATATTAGTTCTCATTATCCTCTCTTAATTCTGTTAATAAAATTTTCCTTTTATACTTTAATAAAGTTTTGAACCTGTTTTGCCCTCAAAGTATTTTCTCTTAATCCTTGTCTCACTCCATGAGTTTTTAACTGTTCTCTTCCCTCCTCTGCTCAACTATATCAGAGAAAAATAAGTGAATACTTTTCCATGAGTGCACTGACCTTTGGCCAGTGTCCAACCCACAACACCCATTTGTGCCTAAGATGTGACTACTACAGCTAGGAACCACCAACTTTGTAGATGCTGCCATGCCCAGACTCTCTTCAAACTATTTTCCTTATAGTAAAATCCTTTCATTCTTTGTTCCTTTCTTAAAATATTTTTTTTCTTTACACAGGAAATAAGCTATAATATTCTTAGAATGAATCAAAGGATATTGTTCCTATAACCCATGTGTGCTCATCATGCAGGGAATGGAGTGCTTCACCTAAGAACCCTTTTTTTGTGGTTTTTTTCTTTGTTTTTGGTNAGGGTTTTTTTTTTTTTTTTTTTTTTTTTTTTTTGTTTTGTTTTGTTTTGTTTTGTTTTTGTTGTTGTTGTTGTTGCAGACCTGTGCCAGGTCTTAAGATAGCATAAAGGAAATTGTTGTCAAACTGGCTAGTCCTTACACCATCACTAGAACAGAATCTGATTCCAAAGTTTTAAAGAAAATTCAAGGATATAGGAGACACTGTCCTGGATTTCTACATACCAGAACTGGACTGATTTGATGCAGCTGAATGCTGTCACCCACTGTCAGCCAGCTCGTGCCCTGGCTGAGATTGGCTACTGCTTTCAGCAGGAACTGAACTGGACTCTTCACTCTCTCTGTCACATTTTGGCTGAATAAAAAATGTTTTCTATCGGGGTGAGGTGGGAAAAATTAAGAACCTTTTCGGAATGGCATATCCTGAATTTCCAAAAGCTGTCTAGGTCAGCCCAGAGTCTAGCTGGCCAGTAGACTCATGCCCAGGATTTATACTGACAGTGGAAACACGCCTGGAACAGCTGCAAACAATTACATCCCTGCCTTCCCACGGGCAGGCCCTGTAATGCAGGATGCTGCCATTCACACTGCAGCACCTATTGCTCATGTCCCATGGAAAACATCCACACTAAACTTACTTAATTATGGCTAATTGGCACACAATTGAATTCTTTTAAAAGGTGTGCTTTGCAATATCTGTCATCTCAAAGCTTCCCTTACCATGAGGAAACATCTGTCTTCTCTGTGGGTTGAATGTAAAGGTTTTCTGCTTCCACATTATATATGTATACCAGAGAGTGTCAGAGCAGAGTAAAATAAGGGTTCATAATTGTAGCATGCTCTGCTATTGACCAAGCTGTGAGTTCTAGCTCTGAGAACTCCCACCCATATCTATATTTTTTCCCACCACTCCCATCCATCCAAAAGCATCCCCTAAGCCATTGTCTACTTTCACTACAGCATTTGTCCAAATGAAAACTCCAACCTCAAGTCTACCCACACACGGAGTCCTCTGCCTCCTCCTTATTCCTGACCTAGACCTGTGTTACCAACCCAGAGTCCCTCACTTGATCTCAGCACAGCCTGGCTTTCAATGTCAAGACTTGCTCCTGCCCTGGGCTAGGAAGGTCACATCTTGCCATGGTGCTCACAAATGGAGTTTCAGGTAGAAACAACCACTTCTCACAACCACACTACTTTGAAAAACCCCTGCACATCCCATCATTTACACAGCTCTGGAGTAAAACCCACCAAGAGCCAGGCCTGGCCTATGATCTGTACCTCCCTCCTCTACTACTTTAGTTCTGCAAGGCAAGGAAAGTATTGTCATGAATTCCCTCAGCAAGAGTAGATCCTGGACTGACATGGAAAGGACTGCTTTCACCTCAAAATAATCCTGGCACAGGGAGTGTACAGAAAGGTGGATTAGGAACAAAATTAAGAGGAAAACAGAAACCACCAACCTAGGTGGCGTGACAGAAGGCATCAAATGCCAAGTCTCTTCATATTTACAGACTCATGCAGTTTAGGCTTAACCAAATGCTTCAGTGAGAGAAAAAAAAAAATAAATAATGGAGTGATCAATCTATAGCCCTCAAGAATAATAAAAGAATGACTGGACCACAACAACCAAGCCACACTCTAGTCTTTTTGGCCTTATTTTAAGATCTTTCCTTCCTTCTCTCACACATAGACTTAAGTAACATTTTTAGATCTAAACTCTTGCACACAAAGAAAGCCTGAAACACGAGCAGATAAAAATACATGGAGTTGAACAGTACAAGAGCCCTGGACTTTGGCTGAGCCAGCAAACAGGCAGCCTACATTCTGCTGGGTTCCTTGATGGGCTGCAAATAGACACTCATACAAGTCTTATTCTTTGTCCTTCCTGCTACAGGTTGAGTAATGAAAAGAGAACCAGCATATAAAACAACTGGCTATTCTGATGGCTGAACTGAAAAGTTTTCCTCCAAGGAATTTGATAATTGAGAAAGCAGATTAGAAAAAAAGGCAAGAAATATGACTGTAATCTCTCTGAGACTAGAAAATGTATTCCATTGACTAATAAATAAGTACATTTCCATTTACACTTGCATTTCCAGTTATATAGTTACAAAAGAAATTATTAGGAGGGTTTTTTATTTGTGAACTCTCAAAGGAGAAGACAGAAAACAGAAAAATATAAAGTTTGAACATGAGGATAAAATACAGGCAGTGCTCAGGAAAAGATACCAGCTAGCAAATGGCAGAAGGAGAGACCAAGATCACAGCTCACTCTCCTCTACCACGTGATGGGAGTCTGCTGTAAATTGTTATTTCTTTTTGAGGACACTGAGAGGTTACCAGCAGACCTCTGGTGAAACAGCAATGAGCAAGAGAGCTGTGTAACACTCAGGCCACACCTGCTGGAGTCACCCTTTAGCCTTAAGTTTTCTGAACTGTTTGCCTGAGTCTTTGCGAGGATCTGGACCACTCAAAATTATCCAAATTATACAAATCTCCTCTTAAAACAACACACATCTTCCCAAAATATCCCTGTAACAAGTAGTAAGTGCCCCAGCAAAGTAGCTCGTTCTGGTACTAAAATGGCAAAATACAAACCCACTTGCTTAACTGAGGAAAACTGTCATGAGTGCTTGGGAATCTGAGTCACACTCAGGGCTTATTGGAGTTACAGGTGCTCCCAGTGAATTATCCACCACCAAACTCCAGTGCAAACAGTGTGAAACTCACTCACAGTAGTGGGTCAGCAATGTACAGTGTGAGACACAGGCAGAGTGGTGGACTAGGTCCTGTGAGCCCAGCTTGTGTCTTCAGTGTGAATTCCTTACATGAACTACATGGCACATTTTCCCTAAGCCTGGCAGGAGCAGGGGAAAGAGGGAAAAAGCTAGCCTGTAAATATTTTTAAAAAGAAGTTGTATTCATTTCATGCAATAGATTGAAAAGAATAAATGTCAAAGTTGCACCTGTCTATAAAATAAAAGCTGTTTTCTAGACTGCCTGTTTGAATTGAAACACATAGCTGGTTTTGGTATTAGTGGAAAGAACAACTGATCTGTCACTCAGTAGATTATTGTGGTATTTTACTATTGGTGTCAGTATTTTACATGCCAGTGCTGGACTGTTTAGGGCCTGCTGCTCGTGAGGTTTGGGTTTTTGGATGCATTAAGAGGGAGACTTTTGAGTCCTGATGATTTCCAGCCATTACTTGCCAAAATAAATGGCAGGAAGATCAATATTGCTTGGCTGGACACTTATAAGCTATGTTTAGGCTGTAGTTTGCTGTTTGGTCTTTGCACTGAGGATAGAAAAACACAAACAGGTAGAAGAAAAGAGACCATGGCCTTTCAAGGTACCACAAGCCAGGAGACAAGACAGATGAGACTGTCAGTATCTTGGACAACAGGTTTGGACTTTAAAACTTTTTTGACTGCTTGCAGAAATGCTCTGGGAGGGGGGGAGGGAAATTCAATACATAAAATTGAAAGATGCCTCTGTCAGGCAGGAAGAGTCAAGTTTACAGCTAAGGGAGAAAAATAACTTGTCCAGGCTGCACTATGCAGAGAAGGACCTGGAGGTGGATGGGTCATTAGGGAAACCAGGAGTCAGTTGCACCATGGTGTTGCAGGGTCAAACACACCATTGGCATGAATAGATTGAGCTAGAAGCCTCCACTGCTCATGAAATCACACATCCAGTGCACCCAGCCCTGCTCCCAGGTCCCATCTTCCTCATGCCTGTTTCCAGGGCTGGGCATTGCAACTGATAAAATATGAGAACAACTGGAAAAAATACAGAGAACAAGAAACATGTTGGGACTGTTTTGGGATCAAGGAAAAGAGGGAAGTTGATGAGATCGTTTCATCTAAAGAAACAAAGGCTGGGGAACTCATGAAAACAGTTATGGATATGTAAAATCTGTAGGCTGGAGGAAAGAAATAACTACTTTCTAATGTCCATAATATTCAGAAGAATGTAGGAAGTGATGAGTTTATTGCATAGCTGAGAAGATGTAGTTCAGGCATGAAATAAACCCCCTGAAAAGTGAAGGTGGAGAAGAACAGCTAGAGCTTGCTTTGGGAAAATGTAAAGTTTCTAGCATGCAGGAAAAGCATCCTTCAGAAACGAGAGGCAATGCTGATCCTACCTCTGGCCAAGAGCCTTTTCAGGTCTGCCTAGCTCTACCACAACACAGGCCTCTGATGAGCCACACTCATCATGAGACTGTTATACTCACAGAAACAGGGAGTCAACTGGAACACTGCAAAGAGTTCCAGCACACACTGGGAACACAAAACTTGCTTTTAGGAGGAGAATAATATATAGAACAAGGGCATGATTTAAACCCAAGGAAAGGAAATAGTGCCTTTACTAGCAAAAGTAGCATTTGCCTGCATGGTCAGCCTACAAGTTTTTACAGCAAGTTATCATCTAATTCCATCCTAGATACTTTAAATTGGAGTTGTTTTTTTAGCAATCACAACAGCTTATCTCCTGCAAGAATGGGGTAATCATGGAGTGACATGCAGTAGCTGGAAACACAGACCATGACTTGTCCGACCCTGACACAGATGGGGGCTCACCCCAGAGATGCTCACCCTTGAAGACACACAATTAACACAGACTGGACACCTATGGCTAGAAAGAAACTTTTAAAAGTATCTTCTGTCAAGAGATTAAACTTCCTTTTAAAAAATATTTTCTAGGCATAAAAAAAATACACATGTATTACTTTTTTAAAGTTGCCACACCACAACTAGACATGTAAATAAAAAGCCACTTTCCTTATATTGACAAAATGCCCCACAAACCCACAAAAAGTGGAAGGGGAGACCTGATGCTGTTTGAGAAGGAAAAACGGAGTCCATCTTAGAATTTTATTTTATTGGCATGCAAGTAGTTTGGAACCTTTCTGGATCTTGGCCTTAAAAATACCAAGCCCCCCTTCACTTTTGGTAGGATATTTACAGTAGGAAAAGAACCCAGCTGAGACTCAACATCAGCACTAGCCTCAGGAGATACCTCTTGGCTCTCAGAGCAGCCTTTTCTCTGCATACCTGCCCAGCATTTACAAGAGACAAGCATTCCCACCACAGACTTTTGCAGCAGCACAAGGTTCCCGCTTTGGTTTTGATCTAAAGGTGTTTACACCTTTCCCACGCAGTCCACTTTGATGTCTTTTAAATATACCCTGAGCTTGCACTTGCCAAAAGAATAAACATAGCCTTGTTTTCATTCATATTTTAGTTGTGAAGCACTTAGTTCAGAAGCGTTTGCATAATGGTTTAGCAAGAGGTAAATATCAGCAACAAGAGAAATACTGAACATGTTAAACACAGAATTTTACCTTCGTAAAATTCTGTGTTGTATTGAACAAAAACGAGCTGAATCACAACATCTTACAGTGTTATCTTCTGTGCAGTTCCCTACAACATTTGCTTTCCTACAGTATGAGCTCTGAGAAAGCCAGGAATGATTGAATTACTATTCTGCACTCAGGTGGGCTGAAAGTGGGACAGTGAGTGACACTGGTGATTGACAGCAGTCAGCACACCTGGATCCAGTGCTGTGCATCAGATTTACTGATCATCTGCCCCTGTGTTAGACCAGTGCCTCTCCTTACATGGGCAACCTGTTACACCCTCTACCGACTGGAGTATTCTACATGTAGGAAGAAGTTAGTTAGAGAGTACCACAGGACATGGATATCCATGGCACTTGGCCATTTTGTGTCACTATAGAGATACAGACTTTTATTTTTAAAAAAAACCAACAAAGGAAAACAAACAAAACAAACAAACAAACCCCCAACAAAACAAAAACCAAACAACCAAAATCTCAAGTGTGTCACCAAGACAGCAAGGAGGTATAGCCAGCAGCAATGGTCCTTGGTCCACTGCTTTTGTTAATTCCATTTGGCCCTTTAGAAATGGTTCTATCTGCAGTACGTGTGGTCTTATCCTTAAACCTTTTCTAAAAAAGCATATATGCTTTGTATTTGAAAAATGAAAAAGCACTAACATAACAAAGCTGTGTTAATATTAGAAGGAGTTGTGCATCACTGGTTCACATTGAACGGATATCAGCATTATGTTCACTGGTGCTAGGATACCATGGTGATGGGCCCTGAAGCATTACCAAAAATAGATTAAATGCATGTGGCAAGTGATAATAAGCACAAAATGTTTTCCATACAGTAAAAATGCCTCAGGAAAGCAGAATAACACATTCTATAAATCAGCTCAAAGAATCACCAACTTCCAGGCAGAATACTTGGGTATCTGAATGCGTAGTGAGAGCTGAACTCCTAAGCCCAAAATTGCCAAGAAACCAAATTTGGCAATAGTGTCTGCACCTAAAGAAATTCAGACCAAGGAGACTGGCACAGAATCTGCGGTTGCTAGCAAAAATGTATGAAAGGAGCTGAGAGGTTTGTATTTAAAGTAAGAGACATTAATCACTGGGTAACACCTACCACACTGACTGCGTCTTCCCAATCTGTTGGAGTCTCATCCCTTTTTGGATTGAGTCAATCAAAATATTAAAAATGTCATTCTTTGAAGCTGTTCTAAGCCAGGCTGCTTGTTCGCTGCTGTATAAAACAAATCACTCGAAAGCATCTCACTGAAGCTGCCCACTGATTCAGCAGGGTGCTCGTACACAGAATTAAAGACACGTGTGAGCACCAGAAGCTCCTGTGTGGGAATGACAGGAGACAGTGCACCCCACTTTCTCATTAACAACCACTGTGCTGCGTTATCACAAAGCAGGTGACATCAAAGGGACAAGAAATGTCTGAAATGGCACTGCTACTTGCTCACAACTGTCAGCAGCACTTGGCTCAAACCATCCCTTATGGAGAAATGTGCACAGCAAAGCCATTTGTTTATGAAAACAACAGCTACCGAAAGCCAGATTGAAAATTCATTAACTGGGATGATTTACCAAGGCAACTCACTGTATGTAGACACATATAAATATTTAAGCTGCTGCTCCAGATGTTAAGCCACCCTCAACCCAAAGTGACAAGAGTTTCTGAAGCAAAATTACTCTATGCTTTAGAGCTTGGAAGAGCTCCCACCAAAGGCAGCAGGTACCAGAAGGCAACTAGAAGGAATATCTCACTGCATAGCAACATACCAAAGGTATTCAGGGGAAGGCACTCAGACCATGATGGTATAGATACCAAAGGCAAGCATTTAAGGGAGAACATGTCACAGATTTCCATGGCTTTGGAACATTGGAATTAATGCAAAATCCTCAGTGCCCATCAGCCAGAGGAGATCTTTCAAGTGAGACAATGGCAGCAGAGTCCTCCGGAAGTTGGCAGGATTTTTCAATGTGCACGAGTGACAGAGACACCTAATTGCAAAGTCTGTTACTAGGTGACACAGCAAGTCCTGACAAACTATACTGGGTGGTATTTTGATATACCAGTCTATGCAGGAAACTGTGCAAAAAAATCCACCTTCACCAACTCCACCCTTTGTTTATTTGGATGACTGAGACACAGGGCCCCCCAGAACGTACATGCCAAGAGAAATCCTCTGGAGACCAGAAGGTCAAGGACTCAAAACTTCATGGCCCTCTGTATATTCTGTAGGAAGTGAAGAAAGAGCATGAAAACTGCTAAGATATAATCATAGAATCATTTATGTGGGAAAATACTTTAAGACCACTGAGTCCAGCCATTACTCCATGACTGCCAAGCTCACCATTAAAGCATGTCTCTAAGCACAACATCTACAAATCTTTTAAATACCTCCAGGGGTTGCAACTCCACCACTTCCCCGGGTAGCCTATTCCAGGTTTTTGGGAAGAAATTTTTCCTAATACCCAATCTAAACCCCTCCTGGTACAACTTGAGGCCATTTCCTCCTATCTTATTGCTTGTTGTTTGGGAGAAGAGACACACACCCCCACAAATACATACCCCAGCTACAATCTCCTTCCAGGTACTTGTAGAGAACCATAAGATCCCCAGCTGAGCCTCCTTTTCTTCAGGTGAGACACCCCCAGCTCCCTCAGTCACTCCTCCTCACATGTGTGCTCCAGACCCTTCCCCAGCTCCACTGCCCTTCTCTGGACACACTCCAGCCCCTCAATGTCTTTCTTGTCGTGAAGGGCCCAGAACTGAACACAGGATTTGAGGTGCTTGACCAATACTGAGTACAGGGGACAATCAGTGCCCTGGCCCTGCTGGCCACACTGTTTCTGACACAAGCCAGGGTGCCACTGGCCTTCTTGGCCACCTGGGCACATGCTGGCCCATGTTGAGCCACTGTCAACCAGCACACCCAGGTCCTTTTCTGTTGGGACACTTCTCAACCACTCTTCCCCCAGCCTGTAACAAGGCATGGGATTGTTGTGACCTCAGGGCAGGACCCAGTACTTCACCTTGTTAAGCCTCACACAATTGGCCTTGGGACCATCAGTCCAGTCTGTTCAGAGCTCTCTGAAGAACATTTCTACCCTCAAACAAATCAACACTCCCACCCAGCTTGGTGTCATCTGCAAACTCACTGAGATTGCCTCATCCAGAACACTAATAAAGATGTTTCCTCCAAAATTATTTCCATCTCCTGCTAGTGAAGTGGACAAGAGACTGAAGGACGTGTACAAAAATTAAACCCTAAAACACTCCCAAAATCCAGGGAATTTTTTCCAGTAAAAATGTGTTTCATATATCTTTTTGGAGCATGAAAACATTAGAAGTATAAGCATCTCTGCTCTCCATGCAAAACAGTCCTTTGCTTAAGCACTTCTACCCATAGTCAGAAGAAACAGGTTTTTGGTTGATT
This sequence comes from Notiomystis cincta, assembly GCA_013398075.1. Lineage (NCBI taxonomy): Eukaryota > Metazoa > Chordata > Aves > Passeriformes > Notiomystidae > Notiomystis > Notiomystis cincta. Next base: position 36,799 of record VZRX01018457.1, on the reverse strand, counting down.
TTTAAGCAATTTAAACCCGAAAGTTGATTGGGATAACACAGCAAAGCTTCTGTACAGTTTACAGGTCCCACTTGGTCTGAGGATATGTTGTGTCTCTCACCAGCTTTCAGACCTCAAAGACACCAGGTAAGAGGAATGATACCAGTGTGAGATCTTAGACCTTGTGGCCACCAGAGAGCTGCTGAGCTTGGGCTGGTTTCAGCAAGGCTCAAAGGACCCCTACAACAGCAAAGGCCCAGTGTAATAATGGCCTTATTGCGGAATAAGTGCAGGCTGGGTACCTTTGAGCCTGGGCCATGCCACAGAAACTCCTGGGTGACCTCTTAAACCAGTTTCATGGTCCCTTAATGGCACAGAAATAGCAGGATGAAGGCAGGATCTACAGCAACAAGAAAAAATACATCAGAAATATATGTATTTTATTAAAGACAAAGGGGTAGTTTTGAGTTGACTGTCCATCTCCATCTCAGCTATAATAAAAAAAAACCACAGTATAAAGTACAAAATATTAAGTATTGGTTGATGTAGCACCCACTTGCAAGTCTTCTTTTGTGCCTGCAAGTTACTTTTATGTACTGCTATGCTAAGGTCTGTTTACAGAATCAATGTTTTTGTAGTACAGCAAGTGCAATGTCCAGTGCAAGCACCCAGCACATTGTGACGGAATCATCCTTAGAGCAGCTTACAGGGCCACATCAAGCAACTGTGATTCCAAAAGACCAGAAGGCAGGGAAAGAATTTGGACTGGATACATTGGATAGACAGTGACCATTACACAGAGTTACAGAAACACACAGACAGCCTTATGAGATCTGAAGGGGATGTCTGACTTCTGCTTTATAATTCCACAGTGCTTGGACCTAATATTCTCCACACAGTGCTTGAGAAAGTAGACATATCACCTTCCTGATCACAAAATATTGTTCTGAAACAATAGGACTCGTTTCACTTTCTCACAACCTTCAGGAACAAAAGATTTCACTTGCAAATCATGAGGATTATTCAACATGAGAATTAAATTTGGAGACAGTAATACAAGGAAAAAATTTTCTAAAATCAGCATGATACTACCACCTCACACTACTTAAAAACTTAGCAAACCCAAAATTTCAAGCTAGGTAGAAGAGTGCTTTGCAGTAGAGAACTTAGATCACTAAATTGGCTGTTATTTATCAGCCAGACCCAATATGCTCACTTTCAGTATCTGATGTCTTCTGAGAGCTCTCTAGGACTCTCCCTTGACTGGTGTAGCTGTATGTAGATTTGAAGGCTTCAGGGTGTTGGTAACTAATTTCCTTATTAAAAGGAAAGACCTACACTGACAGGACTTGATTTTGAGGAAGTAACTGGAAAAGTGGAGCTGTCAAGGAAAGGGCTTGCAAGAGAAATTCTGATACCAGCTTCCCAGTAGCAGCCTCTCTCTGTTGTCTAGAGCAGCTTAACCACGACCTAAACTTTCAGAAGGCTTCTATTCCTTCCAGCATACCAGATCCTTCAACACTTAGAGATCCAAAAGTAAGGAACCGTCTCAGGCAGAGAACAAGCAGGAGACAAAGCGTCATCCTTTGGGCATTCCCGTCCTGGTCCTTCTCCAGCTGAAAAGAGCGCGTACTTTGCACGCAGGCGAGGAGAGTCGCCAGCCGGGAAGGGTGTGCATTGCTCCGGAGGGCTCACGGCCACTGGCCCGAGAGGGGGCGCGAGAGCCTCAGGCAGCGGCGGGGCTGGAGCCGCACAGAAAGCGGCCCGCGGACCCGCAGGGGCGCTCGCAGCTCCCGGGGCGAGTCCTCTGCAAATCCTGCTCATGGGAAAGGGGAAGTCAGGGAAGAGCCCTAACATTTTTTTTT